>PISW01015892.1:0-15175 GCA_004023785.1 Mungos mungo
TAATAAATATCACTTCTGGAGCAATGGAAATACAGAAGCAAAAGCCTCTATGATGCACATACCCATTGACCTAACAATTCCATTTCTAAGAAATTATGAGGAAATTCGCAATAATATGCACAGGATGTTCACTGCTGAGTAAATATAATTTCATCATCCATATTATAAAACAATAGACACACCATTAAAGATTATATAACTGAAGAATAAGAAAAATATACAAGGTGAACTGCTAAATTAGAAACAAAACTATTAAAAACCAGTATGTTGTTAGAAGGACAGGCCTTTTCAAGCCCCTGTTTAAAATGGTTCAGTACTTTGTCCACTGTTCTTAGAACAAAGTTTAAAACCCTTAATCTGCAGGTTCTGTCTGGTCCTTGCCTTAGATGCAGCTTCATCATCTCCTACATTCCTTCTTTCCTGTCACTTTAGTCTTCTCTTAGGTCCCAGAACAGGAGTTGGCAAATGTTTTCTATGAAGGGACAGATAACAAATATGTTAGACTTTACAAGAGGCCATACAGTATCTATTGGAACTATTCACCTCCACAATTGTAGCAGAAAAGCAACCATAGATAATATGTATATGAATAGGCATACTGCCTTCAGATAAAACTTTATTTATAAAATCATGTAATATTATAGCAAATGTAGTTTGCCCACCCCTGTCCTAGAGCATCCCATATTCCCTCTAGTCACTGATATTTTGCTTTTCTCACTTTATTACCTTTTCCTGAAAAGATCTTTCCATCTCACCCGCTCTTAGATCCCCAATGCCCCATCACTCAAACCTCCTTGGCCTAACGATTTCCCAGTCATCTTTCAGATTTCATCTCAAATGCCACTTCCTCAGGAAACCATTACTTTATGTTTCGACCCAGATCAGTCCCCTCTCCCATACACTCTCACAACACACTGCTCTTTCTTCATATTTATCACAACTTGTAACTGAATATTTAATTTGTGATGATGGGAAAATGCTTGTTAGAGTCCAAGCTCCACGGAGATAAGGACAGTGATCATGTTGTTTGCTATTATACTTGTAAAACTTACAAGAGAGCCAAAAAATCCTTGCTCAATAAATCCTTGCTCAATGGACAAATGAATAAATAAATGATATACACCAAAGGGTCATCTATGGGTGGCAGGATTATGGGTGGTTTTTGGTTTTCTCCTTTGTGCCTTAAATGTGTTTTCTGTTTTCTGAGTTGCACTCATATTGTTTTTGTAATTAGGAAAAATAGAAAATGCAAAATATTAAGAGCATCATGAAAGCAATACATCAATAAATGTGAAATCATGACATAGTAAATGAGTAAATGCATGATCAGAATGGATAAACTTACTCTGGAAGGTCTCCCTGTATGGAGTTTTCAAGCCAGGTCTTCTGTTGATAGTTGTATGAAAACTGGTTAAAGGGAGAAAAAGTAAGCAGCAGGCGAGGTTATTGGGATATACAAAAACACAAAGGTAGAAAGTAACATGAAAATGGAAATTGAAAGTCATGAAATTAAAAAATTCAAGAGACCAGAAACAAACAGCATAGAGGAGGGTTACTGGTTTCAATTTTCCACTCTCTTTTCTCCTCTTCATCTTGCTTTTGAAAGTATACAAAATGGCAAAATCCCAGGAGTGCCCCGATGGGTTTTTTTTCCAAAGAATATAAAAAAGCTCACATGTCTTTCCCCCCCCCTTTATCGTTTATTGTCAAGTTGGTTTCCATGTAACACCCAGTGCTCATCACAAGTGCCCTCCTCCATGCCCATCACACCCTTCCCCTCTCCCCTACCCTCATCAGCCCTCTGTTTGTTCTCAGTATTCAAGAGTCTCTCATGGTTTGCCTACCTCCCTCTCCCCAACTATTTTTTCTCTGCCTCTTCCCCATGGTCCTCTGTTAAGTTTCTCCTGTACCACTTATGATTGAAAACATATGGGAGGGGAGGAGGCAAAATGGTGGAGAAGTAGGGAGCTCTGAACATTTCACCCACCAGCATCTCTCAACAAAGAAGGACTGAAGTCATAAGACATTTTTCTGCAAGAGTCTGGGAGGAAAAAAAGACAGAGTCCACTACGAAGACAGCCTCATAGGTGCGTGATTGCGAACTGTGGAAGATAAAAACAAGCCAGGACCCAGGGCATGGAGGGGAGGTTGCCTCCTCCACAGAGAACCACCGTGAGACAAGGAGAAGAGAAAGAAGAGGCTGAAACTGCTCATAGAACTGTCTCTGGAGAAGTGAAAAACATCTACCATGATGGAGAGGGATCCTATCATCCCATCGGTAACTGCAGGGCATTCAAAGAGAGACCTTTTTTCTAAGTGTGGCACTTTCCTTGGGCTAAGTGCCCTGATCCCAGACAGCGCTAGGAGAAACTGCTCCCTTACTCCTCCTACTCGATCCCTGGCTAGGAAGCCACCTGGACTGCAGGAGTACATTTCAGACGGTATCATTAAAGTGCAAGGCCTAAGATTTGGAAACGAGGTGGGGCTTGGGAAATACAACTCAGCTCACCTTGGCTATGCCCACCGCACAGGGAGATCTGACCCAAAAGAGTTGAGTAGCAATGCTTGGCTCAAGAAGGGACTGGGGCGCTGCCATTTTTCTCCCCACAGCTACCAAGGCGAGGCCTCAGGGAGTGACCCTGGACGTCTGTGGAGGCATAACCGTCCTACACCAAACCACGCCCATCCGCGCTGAAGAGCTGCCTTTTTTTTTTTCCAGAGCCCTGGGCAAGACCAATATTGATGCATTGCCTGCCGTGATTAGCTCTATATCAATTCTTGCTATTCAGATATGTTTTCCCTTATCTCATTCTTATCTCTCCCCTCTGCTGGACTGGGGAACTAGTCACTGGTTTGCTTAAAGAGTCACATTTAATCCATTCTCTAGATGCATATTCTACACCACTGTCGCTACCTTCCTTTCTCTCTCTCTCTCTGGAATAATCAGACTATATAGTTCCTTTACTTGCTTTGGGTAACATTATCTTCATTTCTGTCTCCTCGACTCCTACCATATTATGCTCTGTCTCTCTCTGAATTAAGCTTTTTAGTCTCTCTGCCAGGTCAATGTTCAATTTCACTTCCTACCCATGCCACTTCTCTCTTTGTATGTGCTCTTCCATCAGGACTGCCTCCAAGCTGCTCTTTTATTTGTAGCTGGGATTTCTGGTTTTATGCTATTAGATTGCCCTTTGTCTTTGGTTGTTTTTGTCCCCAACCCTCTTTTTTCCCCTTTGGTTTGCTTGTTTGCCTGATTTGTCTGTGCATTTGCCTGCTCTTGTTCCCTATTTGTTTGCCTGTCTGTTTTCCTTTTCAGGGCTATCTCAAGAAACAAGCCAAACTACACATGGTGGAGAATCCCAAATATCACTACGAGTAGGGAAATACAATAAACAAAGACACAACAAGAGAGACCAAGAGACACAATTAAAAGAAAACCTCCTGGACTGACAGGCCTTAGACAAGCAATGAAACTCATTTACTATAGATAGCAAAACTCACAGGTGCAGAGTGCATAACAAGCTCTTAAAACTGACAAGAGACAGAAAGCTAGCCAAAATGACAAAACAGAAGAACTCTCCTCTAAAGAAATTCCAGGAAGAAGTGACAGCAACAGAATTGCTCGAAACAGATATAAACAACATAACTGAGCAAGAATTTAGAACGATTGTCATAAAATTAATCGCTGGGCTTAAAAAAGGCATGGAATACATCAGAGAAGCTATTGCTACAAAGACTATGGACCTCAATAAAAGTTGTGATGAATTTAAAAATGCTATAAATTAGGTGCATAATAAACAGGAGGCGGCCAATGCATGGATTAAAGAGGCAGAGGCAAGAATAGGTGAATTAGAAGACACAATTATAGAAAAAGAGGAAGCCTAGAAAAAGAGAGATAAATTGATCCAGGAGCACAAAAGCAGAATTTGAGATCTGAGGGATACAATCAAATGGAACAATATCCCTATCATAGGAATTCCTGATGAAGAATAAAGAGAGAAAGGTGCTGAAGGGGTACTTGAATAATTATAGCTGACAAATTTCCCCAATCTGGGGAAAGAGAAAGACATTGAAATTCAGGAGATACACTGAACTCCCCTAAGACGTAACGTAAACCGACCTTCAGCACGACATATCATAGTGAAACTGGCAAAATATAAAGACAAAGAGAGACTTCTGAAAGCAGCTAGGGAGAAAAAGGCCCTAACATACAAAGGGAAACCTATCAGAGTAGTTACAGACTTATCTACTGAAACTTGGCAGGCCAGAAAGGAATGGCAAGATATCTTCAATGTGATGAACAGAAAAAACATGCAGCCAAGAATCCTTTATCCAGCAAGCCTGTCATTCAAAATAGGAGAGATAAAGGTTTTCCCAAATAAACAAAAGTTGAAAGAATTCATCACCGTTAAACCAACCCTACAAGAATTCTTAGGAGGGACTCTATGAGGGAAAAGTTGCAAAGAACACAAGGTACAAGGACATCACTACAAGCATGAAGCCTACAGAGAACACAATGACTCTAAACCCACATTTTTCAATAATAACACTGAATGTAAATGGACTGAATGCTCCAATCAAAAGCCGTAGGGTAGCAGAATAAATAAAAAATAATCCATCTATTTTCTGTCTACAAGAGACTCATTTTAGACTTGCAGACACCTTCAGATTGAAAGTAAGGGGATGGAGAAATATCTATCATGGGACTGGAAGTCAAAAGAAAACCAAAGTAGCCAAACTTATATCGGACAAACTGGACATTAAAGTAAAGGCAGTAACAAGAGATGAAAATGGGCATTATATAATAAACACAGGATCTTTACATCAGAAAGAACTAAGAATTATAAACATCTATCTACTGAATTTGGGAGCACCCAAATACACAAAACAGTTAACCACAAACAGAAACAATCTTACTGGGAATTGCAGGGAATTTTTATACTCCACTGACAGCAATGGATAGATCAGCTGGACAGAAAATCATGAAGGAAACAATGGACCTGAATGACACATTGGAACAGATGGATTTGACAGATATATTTAGAACTCTACATCATGAGACTATGGAATTCACTTTCTTCTTGAGTGCACACAGCACATACTCCAAGATAGACCACATACTGGGTCATAATGCAGCCCTCAATAAATATAAAATAATTGAGATCATACCATGCACATATTCAAACCACGATGCTATGAAACTTAAAGTCAATTACAGGACAAAGTCTGGAAAACCTCCAAAAACATGAAGGTTAAAGACCACACTACAAGTGGTGCCTGGGTGGCTCAATTGGTTAAGTGGCCGACTTTGGCTCAGGTCATGATCTCGTAGTTCGTGGGTTCGAGCCCTGCATCAGGTTCTGTGCTGACAGCTCAGAGCCTGGAGCCTGTTTTGGATTCCCAGTCTCTCTCTCTCTCTCTGCCCGTCTCTTGTTCACACTCTGTCTCTCTCAGTCTCAAAAATAAACAAGCATTAAAAAAAAAAAAGACCACACTACAAAAGAATGATTGGTCCAATCAGGGAATTGGAGGAGAAATTTAAAAATACATGGAAACAAACTCTTTGGGATGTAGCAAAGGGAGTCCTAAAATGAAAGTATATTGCAATCCAGGCCTATTTCAAGAAACTAGAAAAAGCGCAAATATAAAATCTTTTTTTTTATATACTTTATTGTCAAGTTGGTTTCCATATAACACCCAGTGATCTTCCCCACAAGTGGACCTATCCATGACCATCACCCCTTTCCCCTTTCCCCCTTCCTCTTCATCCCTCAGTTTGTTTTCAGTATTTGAGAGACCCTCATGAGCAAATAGGAAATCTGACAGAGCACCTAAAGGAACTAGAAGGAGAAGAGCAAGAGGATCCCAAACCTAGCAGAAGAAGAGAAATAATAAAGATCAGGGCAGAAATTAACAATATCGACTCCAAAAAACAGGCGAACCGACCAGTGAAACCAAGAGTTGTTTTTTTTGGAAAAATAAACAAAATTGATAAACCTCTAGCCAGGCTTCTCAGAAAATAAAGAGAGACCACACAAATAGAGAAAATCACGAATGAAAATGGATATATTATAACCAATGCCTCATAAATGCAAACAATAATCAATAAATACTATGAAAAATTATATGCCAAAAAACTGGACAACCTAGAAGAAATGTAAAAATTCCTAAACACACATGCACTACCAAAATTCAAATGGGAAGAGATTGAAAATCTGAATAGACCCATAAGCAGTGAAGAAACTGAATCAATTATCAAATAACTCCCAAAAAATAAAAGCCTTGGCCCAGATGCCTTCCCTAGGGAATTCTACCAGACATATAAAGCAGAGTTAATACACATTCATCTCAAGCTATTCCAAAAAATAGAAATGGCGGGGGGGAGGGGGGAGGGAATTTCAGACTCATTCTACGAAGCCAGCATCACTTTGATTCCCAAACTGGACAGAGACCCAGCCAAAAAAAGAGATGAATACACGTGCAAAAATCATCAACAAGACACTAGCAAATCGAAGTCAACAACATATGTAAAGAATTATCCATCATGATCAAGTGGAATTCATTACTGGGTTACAGGACTGGTTCAACATTCGCAAATCCATCAATGTGATACATCACATCACATTAAAAAAAGAAAAGATAAAAACCATATTATCCTGTTGATAGGTGTAGAAAAAGCATTTGACAAAATATAGCATCCTTTCTTAATAAAAACCCTCAAAGAAATCGTGACAGAAGGAACTTACTTAAATATCATAAAAGCCATTTATGAAAAGCCCACAGCTAATATTTTCCTCAATGAAGAAAAAGTGAGAGCTTTCCCCCTGAAATCAGGAACACGACAGGGATGTCCACTCTTACCAGTGTTCTGGAAAACCTGACAGACTCCACCAGAAGCCTACTAGAACGGATCCATGAATTCAATAAAATCGCAGGATACAAAATCAACGTACAGAAATCGGTTGCATTTCTATACACCAATAATGAAGCAACGGAAAGAGAAATCACGAAACTGAACCCATTCACAGTTGCACAAAAAACAAAAAAACCCATAAAATACCTAGGAATCATCCTAACCAAAGATGTAAAAGACCTGTACGATGAAAACTATAGAAAAGTTATGAAAGAAATTGAAGAAATCACAAAGAAATGGAAAAACATCCCATGCTCATGGATCAGAAGAATAAATTTGTTAAAATGTCAATACTACCCAAAGCAATTTACACATTCAGTGCAATCCCAAACAAAATTGCACCAGTATTCTTCTCAAAGCTAGAACAAATTATCGTAAAATTTACATGGAACCTCAAAAGAACCCTAATAGCCAAAGTAATATTGAAGGAAAAAAACCAAAATGGAAGGCATCACAATCCCAGACATTAGCCTCTACCACAAAGCTGTAATCACCAGCACAGTATGGTATTGGCACAAGAACAGACATATAGACCAATGGAATAGAATAGAGAAATAAGAATTGGACCCACAAATGTATGGACAATTAAGTTTTGACAAAGCAGGAAGGAGCAGCCAATGAAAAAAAGTCAGCGTCTTTCACAGATGGTGCTGGGAGATCTGGATAGCAACATGCAAAAGAATGAAACTAGACCACTTTCTTACACAATACACAAAAAGAAACTCAAAATAGATGAAGGAACTGAATGTGAGACAGGAAACCATCAAAACCCTAGTGGAGAAAGCAGGAAACAACCTCCTTGATCTCAAACTCAGCAATTTCATACTTGACACATCACCAAAGGCAAGGTACTCAAGAGCAAAAATGAACTATTGAGACCTCATCAAGATAAAAAGCTTCTTCACTGCAAAGAAAACAATCAAAAACGAATAGGCAACTGACAGAATAAGTTGAACAGGAGAAAATTAACAGAGGACCATGGGGGAGGGGAAGGGGTAAAAAAGTTGGGGAGAGGGAGGGAGGCAAACCGTCAAAGACTCTTGAATACTGAGAACAAACTAAGGGCTGATGGGGGGGGGAGAAGGTAAGGGTGGTGATGGGCATGGAGGAGGGCATGTGTGAGGATGAGCACTGGGTGGCATATGGATACCAACTTGACAATAAACTATAAAAGAAAAAAATATGGTATCTGTCCTCCTCTGTCTGAGTTATTTCGATTAGCATGACACCCTCCAGTTCCATCCACGTTGCCTTGAATGGCCACATTTCATTCTTTCTCATTACCATGTAGTATTCCATTGTATAGATAAACCACATCTTCTTGATCATTCATCAGTTGATGGACATTTAGGCTTTTTCCATGATTTGGCTATTGTTGACAGTGCTGCTATGAACATTGGGGTATATGTGCCCCTATGCATCAGCACTTCTGTATCCCTTGGGTAGATCCCCAGCAGTGCTATTGCTGGGTCATAAGGGAGTTCTATGGATAGTTTTTTGAGGAACCTCCATACTGTTTTCCAGAGCGGCTGCACCAGTTTGCATTCCCACCAACCATGTAGGAGGGTGCCCGTTTCTCCACATCCTCTCCAGCATCTATAGTCTCCTGATTTGTTCATTTTAGCCACTCTGACTGGCGTGAGATGGTATCTCAGTGTGGTTTTGATTTGTATTTCCCTGATGGTGAGTGATGCCAAGCATCGTTTTATGTGCCTGTTGGCCATCTGAATATCCTCTTTGGAGAAGTGTCTATTCCTGTCTTCTGCCCATTTCTTCACTGGATTATTCGTTTTTTGGGTGTGGAGATTGGTGAGTTCCTTGTAGATTTTGGATATTATCCCTTTATCAAATAAGTCATTTGCAACTATCCTTTCCCATTCCACCAGTTGCCTATTCATTTTATTGATTGTTTCTTTTGCAGTGAAGAAGCTTTTTATCTTTGTGAGGTCTTAATAGTTCACTTTCTTCTTGATTGCCTTGTCTTTGGGGATGTGTCGATTAAGAAAATGCTGCGGTTGAGGTGAAGGAGGTTTTTTCCTACCTCCATCTTTGGGATATTAATGGTTTCCTGTCTCACATTCAGGTTCTTCATCCATTTTTAGTTTATTTTTGTGTATTGTGTAAGAAAGTGGTCTAGTATCATTCTTCTGCGTGTTGCTGTCAAGTTCTCCCAGCACCATTTTTAAAGATGCTGTGTTTCTTCCATTGGATACTCTTTCCCGCTTTGTCAAAGATTAATTGGCCACATTTGTAGATCCAATTATGAGTTCTCTATTCTATTCCATTGGTCGGTGTGTGTGTTTTTGTGCCAATACCATACAGTCTTGATGATGACTGCTCTGTAGTAGAGGCTAATGTCTGTGATTGTGATGGCTCCCATTTTGGTTTTCTTCTTCAATATTACTTTGGCTACTCGGGGTTTTTTGTGATTCCAAACAAATTTTAGGATAGCTTGTTGTAGCATTGAGAAGAATGCTGGTTCAAGTTTGATTGGGATTGCATTGAATGTGTAGATTGCTATGCATAGTAATGGCGTTTTAACAATAGTTATTCTTCCGATCCATGAGCATGGGGAATGTTTTTCCATTTTTCTGTATCTTCTTCAATTTCCTTTATAAGTTTACTATAGTTTTCATCATATACATACTTTATCCCTTTGGTTAAGATGATTCGTAGGTATTTTATGGTTTTCTGTGCAATTGTGAATGGGATTAGTTTCTTGATTTCTCTTTCTGTTGCTTCATTATTGGTGTATAAGAATGCAACCAATTTCTGTACGTTGATTTTATACCCTGAGACTTTGCTGAATTCATGGATCCGTTCTAGGAGGCTTCTGGTGGAGTCTCCCGGGTTTTCCATGTAGAGTATTATGTCATCTGTGAAAAGTGAAAGTTTGACTCCATCTTTGCCAATTCTGATGCTCCTTATTTCCTTTTGCTGTCATATTGCTGATGTTAGGACTTCCAGCACTATGTGAAACAGCAATGGTGAAAGTGGACATCCCTGTCGTGTTCCTGATCTCAGAGGGAAAGCTCTTAGATTTTCCCCATTGTGGATGATATTAGCTGTGGGCTTTTCATAAATGGCTTTTATGATGTTTAAGTAAGTTCTTCCTACCACAACTTTCTCAAGGGTCTTTATTAAGAAAGGTTGCCATTTTTTGTCAAATGCTTTTTCTGCATCTATCGACAGGATCATATGATCTTACCTTTCCTTTTTTTAATGTGATGTATCACATTGATTGATTTTCAAATACTGAACCAGCCCTGTAACCCAGGAATGAATCCCACTTGATCGTGGTGGATAATTCTTTTTATATGTTGCTGAATTAGATTTGCTATTATCTTGTAGAGGATTTTTGTACCTGTATTCATCAAGGATATTGGCCTGTGTTTCTCTTTTTTACCTGGGTCTCTGTCTTGTTTGGGAATCAAAGTGATGGTGGCTTCCTAGAATGAGTCTGGAAGTTTCCCCTCCATTTCTATTTTTTTGGAATAGCTTGAGATGAATGGGTATTAACTCTGCTATAAATGTCTGGTAGAATTCCCCAAGGAAGCCATCTGGCCCAGGGCTCCTATTCATTGGGAGAATTTTGATAACTGATTCAATTTCATATTAAGTTATCGGTCTGTTAAGATTTTCTATCCCTTCCCATTTGAATTGGGTAATGGGTGTGTGTATAGTAATTTGTCCATTTCTTCTAGGTTGTCCAGTTTGTTGACATACAATTTTTCATAGTATTTCTTTATTATTTTCATTCCTGTCTTTGTCTATTTGGGGCTCACTCTTTTCTTTTTGGGAAGCCTGGCTAGGGGTTTATCAATTTTGTTTATTTTTTCAAAAAAAAAACAACTCTTGGCTTCATTGATCTGTTCACCTGTTTTTTGGGATTCTATTTTGTTAATTTCTGCCCTGATCTTTATTATTTCTCTTCTGCTGTTGTGTTTTGGGTGCGCTTGATGCTCCCCTTCTAGTTCCTTTAGGTGCTCTGTTAGATTTTGAATTTGCACTTTTCCTAGTTTCTTGAAGTAGGGCTGGATTGCAATATACTTTCCTCTTAGAACCGCCTTTGCTGCATCCCAGAGAGTGGATTGTTGTGTTTTCATTTTCAATTGTTTCCATATTTTTTTTCATTTCTTCTCTAATTGTCAGATTGGCCCAATCGTTCTTTAGTAGGTTGTTTTTAACCTCCATGTTTTTGGAGGCTTTCCAGACTTTTTCCTGTGATTAATTTCAAGTTTCATAGCACTGTGATCTGAAAATGTCCATGGTATGATCTCAATTTTTTTATATTTATTGAGGGCTGCTCATATTTATGTGGTCTATCTTGGAGAATGTGCCTTGTGCACTTGAGAAGAAAGTGAATTCCATAGCTTCAGGATGTAGAATTCTAAATATATCTGCCAAATCCATATGTTCCAATATGTCGTTCAGGTCCATTGTTTCTTTAGTGATTTTCTGTCTAGTTGATGTATCCATTGCTGTAAGTGGAGTTTCAAAGTCCACTACTAACAGTACATTCTTATCAGTAAGACTGTTCCTGTTTGTGATTGTTTATGTATTTGGGTGCTCCCAAATTTAGTGCATAGATGTTTATGATGGTTAGCTCTTCCTGTTGGATAGACCCTGTATTTATTATATAGTGCACTTCTTCATCTCTTGTTACTGTCTTTACGTTAAAGTCCAGTTTGTCTGATATAAGTATGGCTACTCCAGCTTTCTTTGACTTCCAGTTGCATCCCATTACTTTCAATCTGAAGGTGTCCTCAGGTCTAAAATGATTCTCTTGTAGACAGCAAATAGATGCATTTTGGTTTTTTATCCATTATGCTACCTTATGTCTTTTGATTTGAGCATCTATTCCATGTACATTCAGTGTTACATTGAACAATATGGGTTTAGAGTCATTGTGTTCTCTGTAGGATTCTTACTTGTAGTGGTGTCTCTGGTACCTTGTATTCCTTGTAACATTTCCCTCATAGAGTCCCTCTTAGGATTTCTTTTAGGGCTGGTTAGTGGTGATGAATTCTTTCAATTTTTGTTTATTTGGGAAAACCTTTATCTCTCCTTCTATTCTGAATGACAGGCTTGCTGGATAAAGGATTTTTGGATTCTGCATATTTTTTTTCTATTCATGCCATTGAAGATTCCCTGCCATTCCTTTCTGGCCAGCTAAGTTGTAGATAGATCTGCAACCACATTGATATGTCTCCCTTTGTATGTTAGAACCCTTGTATTCCTAGGTGATTTAGGAATTCTCTCTTTATCCTTATATTTTGCCAGTTTCACTCTGATATGTCTTGCAGAAGATCGATGCAAGTTACGTCTGAAGGGAGTTCTCTGGGCCTCTTGGATTTCAATGTCTGTTTCCTTCTCATATTGGGGAAGTTCTCAGCTATAATTTGTTCAAGTACTCCTTTAGCCCCTTTCTCTCTCTTCTTCTCTGGAATTCCTAAGATTTGGATATTGTTCGATTTGATTGCATCAGTCAGTTCCGGTATTCTCCTTTTGTGCTCCTGGATCAATTTATCTCTCTTTTTGTTGGCTTCCTCTTTTTCTACAATTCTGTCCTCTGGTTCACACCTTTTCCTCTCTTCCCCTTCAGTCCATGCAGTGGCCACCTCCATTTTATTATGCACCTCTTGTATAGCACTTTTTAATTCATCACAACTATTTTTAAGGTTCACAATCTTTGTAGCAATAGCTTCTCTGGTGTCTTCCATGTCGTTTTCTTGCCCAGGATTAATTTTATGATTAATTGTTCTAAATCACTGCTCAGTTATGTTGCTTATATCTGTTTTGACTAATTCTTTAGCTGTCATTTCATTCTGGAATTTCTTTTGAGAAGATGTCTTCTATTTCATCATTTTCACTAGCTTTCTGTCTCTTGTCAGTTTTAAAAGGTTGTTATAGTGCTCGCTTCGGCAACACATATATTAAAATTAAAAGGTTGTTATACGTTCTGCACTTATAAGTACTGCTATATTAAAAGAGGCTCATTGCCTGTCCAGGGCTTGTCCATTCAGGAAGTGTCTTTTTATGGTATCTCTCGGTCTCTCTTGTTGTGCCTTTGGTTATTTTATTTCCCTACTCGTAGTGATATTTGGGACTCCCCACCATGTGTGCTTTGGCTTGTTTCTTGAGATAGCCCTCAAAAGGAAAGCAGACAGACAAACAAACAGGGGACAAAATCAAGCAAATACACAAACAAATCAAACAAGCAAGCAAACTGAAAGAAAGAACAAAACAAAACAAAAACAACAAAAGACAAAGGACAGTCTAAAAGTATAAAACCAGAAATCACAGCTACAAATAAAGAGCATAGTGGAGGCAGTGCTGATGGAAGAGCATATACAAAGAGAAAATGATAGAGGTGGGGAGAAAGAGAAATTGAACATTGACTGTGCAGAGAGCCTAAAATGCTTAATTCAGAGAGAGAAAAATAGAATATGGTAGAAGTCAATGAGGAGAAAAAAATGAAAGTAATGTTACCCAAGGAAACTATAGTCTGATTTTTCCAGAGAGAGAGAAAGAAAGATAGTGACAGAGATGTAGAATATGCATCAAGAGAATGGATTAAATGTGACTGTTTACCCAAACCAATGACCAGAGTGCCCAGTCCGAGTGGAGGGTTGAGATAAGAATGAGATAAGGGAGAATATATCTGAATAGCAAGAATTGATCTAGAGTTAATCATGGCAATGCATTAATGGTGATCATGCCCCGGGCTCTAGTAAATAAGAAAAAAGAAAAAGAAAAAGTAGCCCTGTAGTGCAAATGGGCGTGGTTTGTTGTAGGCAGGTCTGCCTCCATTGTGGGTCCCGAGGGCTGCTCCCTGAGGCCCCAGCTTGGTGGTTGGGGGGAGAAAAATGGCAAACCCCCTGTCCCTTCTTGAACCACGCATTGCAAATCACTCTTTTGGGTCTGATCTCCCTGTGCCACAGGCCCAACCTCATTTCCAGATCTTACTCCATGCACCTTAATGATACCACCTGAAATGTCCTCTCATAAGCCGAGGCACTCTGTAGCCAGGGATCGAATAGGGGAGTGGTTCCTCCTGTTGCTGCCTGAGTCCCTTGCATACCATCTAGCTCAGGGGGATTTCTGAGACTGGGTCACACAGCCCAAAGAAAGCAGTTAGAGATAGGGTCTCTCTCCGAATGCCCTGCAGTTAAAGATGGGATGATAATATCCCTTTCTGTTCTGGGGCCAAGGTTTTTCTCTTCTCCAAGGACAGTTCTAAGAGCAGTTTCAGCCACTATTTCTCTTCCCCTTGTCTCTCCACAGAGGTGGCTCCCTCCCCTCCGTGCCTCCATGTCCCTGCCTTGTTTTATCTTCCCCAGTTCGCAATCACACATCTATGAGGCTGTCTTCTTAGTGGACTCTGTCGCTTTTCTTCTTGGACTCTTTCAGTTCAGCGTCCTTTGGTTTCAGCCATTCTTTGTTTGAGAGATGCAGGAGGGAAGTACAGAGCTCCCTATTTCTCCGCAATCTTGTCCAACAGCTCATATTTCTTTTTTTTTTTTCATAATATTTTATTGTCAAATTGTTTTCCATACAACACCCAGTGCTCTTCCCCTTAAGTGCCCTCCACCATCACCACCACCTCTTTTTCCCTCTCCCCCTTCCCCTTCAACTCTCAGTTCATTTTCAGCATTCAATAGTCCCTCAATTTTTGCATCCCTCTCTCTCCCCAACTCTCTCTCCCTCCTCTGCCCCCCCGGTTCTCCATTAGGTCTCTCTTGTTTTCCTGTTAGACCTATGAGTGCAAACATATGGTTTCTGTCCTTCTCTGCCTGGCTTACTTCGCTCAGCATGACACCCTCAAGGTCCATCCACTTTCCTACAAATGGCCATATGTCATTCCCTCTCATTGCCATGTAGTACTCCATTGTGAATATATACCACATCTTCTTGATCCATTCGTCAGGTGATGGACATTTAGGCTCCTTCCATGTTTTGGCTATTGTTGACATTGCTGCTATGAACATTGGGGTACATGTGCTCCTATGCATCAGCATTTCTGTCTCTCTTGGGTAAATCCCCAGCAATGCTATTGCTGAGTCATAAGGGAGTTCTATTGATAGTTTTTTGAGGAACCTCCACACTGTTTTCCAGAGTGGTTGCACCAGTTTACATTGCCACCAACAGTGTAAGAGGGTGCCCATCTCTCCACAGCCTCTCCAACATCTATAGTCTCTTGTTTTGTTCATTTTAGCCACTCTGACTGGCGTGAGGTGGTATCTCAGTGTGGTTTTAATT
>PISW01015893.1:0-15164 GCA_004023785.1 Mungos mungo
AAGGACGGCTGGTGGAAAAGTCCATTGCCTGCGAACCTGATGGGACACGTCAACTCATAAGAGAGACACACATGGCAATCCCAGCACAGGAACTTACCGGAAGGTATCAAAGGCTACTAGGGAACGGTCCCTCATCTAAGGGTCCAAGCAGATGGCAACAGAAAGAGCATTGGTATTGTTCTTAAAGGTATTTCTTAATAGTTCTCAGCTCTTAACAGTGCTCTGAGCTGGCCGTTTGGGGGTGGCAAACTGAATCAGGTAAAACCACACATAGCCACGTACATATGCACTCAACAAGACTGAGGGACCTAGAAGCTGGGGATGTGTGCTCTTTGTTGAAAGGATTTTCAGTCCGTGTGGAGAACTTGGAAGGGCTCAGAGTTTACCTTCCTTGCAAGTCGACAGACAGCCCGACGCTGGCAGAGGATAGGAGACTCCCGGTTCAGAGACAAAGGCTTTGTTACTCACGGAAGAGCCCACGGCACAGACATCAGCATCTTTGCGCTGGCTCCTTTCGCCCCACGTCCTCCTGAGGCCACGCGGATGGGCCCAGACAGGGCACACCCAGGGGGCTGCAGCGCAGGGCGGGCTGGGGAGGGGCTCTGACCACCTCAGGGGCTCCAATCTCTTCAGGGGCAGGAAGCTTGTCTGTCTTTGTTCTGGAGGCAGACATCATATCTACCTCCCACGGTTGTTTGCTACACAAACATTGGACAGCTGAGATCAAGAGCAGATTATGAGTCACATACACTCAGCCCAGGGGGAGAGACGTCACACCGCGCAGGGCCACACGGGTTGCAGTCCGGGAAGGCTGTGGCAGGAGGCTTTGTAGGAACGAGAGGGTGGAGTGGCTCCCACAGGAGAGTGTGGTTGGTTGGCTTGTTTGAGCAATTCTGCGGCTGGCCTGGGACGGAAACCCACTGCTCGGGGTGAGCAGGAACCGCGCCCTGTCCCTTGATAAGGAGGGACCACATCTGTGGGAGCAGAGGGGGGAGTGGAGCTTGAGGTTAGGCCCCGCCCCTCGAAGCCCTCCAATTCCTCCAGATGCCACGGCGGCACGTACCCCTAAAGCTTGATTTTAAGTCCTATACCATATGGGCAGTTAATGCCTCATTCACATGCACAGAAACGAGAGACTCCTGGAGAATTCTCTCCCAACAACCGGAGTACCAGTGTATCGTTTTCAAGACAGGATTAAGGAAGAAGAAAAAAAAAAAACATTGAGGCATGTTCCCATAACATTTTCTTTACAAATAAAATAAAACACAAAAACTTCTCTCCATCTTTATCTTTAAAATTCACTATTAGAGAGTTTTAAGACTACAATACGGGGTACGGAGATTGTTTTCATAAAAGGCCAGATGGTAAATATTTCAGGTCTTGTGGGTGGACAGTCCCTGTCTCAATTCATCGGTTCTTCCGTTGTGACTTGAAAACAGCCATAAACAGTAGTTAAACAAATGGGCATGGCTGTCTTCTAATAAAGTTTTATTTAAAAAACAGACAATGAACCTATGGGCTGTAGTTTGCCAACTTTTGTTACAATGTATTATTTTTCCTTGACATGTAGCAGTCTGTGTGGCTCAAATATTTTTAAGGTTCGCCAGCCCATGGCTTCTCAGCATGGCACCAGATAAAACAAAGCAAGGCACCAATCAGATGCCAAAGAGACATCTTAAAGTAATTTAAATCTTTCTAAAAAATTTTTTTCAGTTTATTTATTTGAGAGATACAGAGACAGCAGGAGTGGAAAAGGGGCAGAGAGAGAGAGACAGAGAGACAGAGAATCCCAAGTAGACTCCATGCTGTCAGCATAGAGCCCGAGGCAGGGCTCAAACCCACAAACTGTGAGATCATGACCTGAGCCAAAATCAAGAGTCAGACGTTCAACTGACTGAGCCACCCAGGTGCCCCTACCTAAATCTTTTTTTTAAAGTTTATATAATTATTTTGCGAGAGAGCAGAGGGGAGGGGCAGAGAGATAAGGAGAGACAGAATACCAAGCAGGCTCCAGGCTGTCAGTGCAGAGCCCTACTCGGGGCTTTAACCCACAAACTCTGAGATCATGAGCCAAAATCAAGAGTCGGACGGTTAACTGACTGAACCACCCAGGGGTCCCTAAACTAACTTAAATTGTAATGAGAGTCCTTCAAAGAAGTTCAAGGAGGACTTTCATCACACGACACATTGAAAACTGTGCTAAAACTTATGTCCATCCAATTCTCTCTCTCAAATATAACTTATCAAGATATCGCCACTGTCATTCCCTCCTAGACTCTGTACCAAAAATCCTGTCAGCATTGGTTAATTTGCCTACTTCTTCTCCTAGCTTTAGCCACATTCTTCATTATATGGATACATTTAGTTTCAGGCTTTAAAAATTCTATTACTTAACCAATCTATTTTTTTTTTAATATTTCATTTATTTGAGAGAGAGAGAGAGAGAGAATAAACAAGCAGGGGAGGGGCAGGGAGAGATGGAGACACAGAATCGAAAGCAGCTCCAGGCTCTGAGCTGTCAGCACAGAGCCTGGCGCGGGGCTCAAATTCATGAACGCTGAGATCACGACCTCAGTCGGAGTCAGACACTTAACTGGCTGAGCCCCCCGGGGGCCCTTTTTCAGCCGATCTGTTAACCAGATCCTACCAAACAGCAGGATCCTGCATGCCGGGGAGGGAGCTGGGGGTCCCCGCTCTTCTGGATTTGTGGTGATTGGGTCTGTAAATGCTGGAAATAAAAATATGTTTTCCCCTTGGGGGATGGGCAAGGAGGAGGGCACTTGTTGGGATGAGCACTGGGCGTTGCGTGGAAACCAATGTGACAATACGTTATATTTAAAAAATACATCTTCCCCTGATGATAGTGTAAAAATGACATATTATTGGGGCGTCTGGGTGGCTCAGTTAAGCGACCAACTCTTGGTTTCGGCTCAGGTCGTGATCTCACGTTTGTGGGATCGAGCCCCGCGTCGGGCTCTGTGCTGACAGAGCGGAGTCTGCTTGGGATTTCTCTCTCCTTCTCCCTCTCTCCCTCTCTCTCTCTCTCAAAATAAATAAATAAACTTAAAAATGTGAGCTTTTCTCTTGCCCAGGTGTCAGAGGGCTTGTGAGACTTTGAAAAGCACTTGAACTTCCTCAGCGCACCTCTCCGCTCACAGACGAGGATGCGAGCCAGGTGATGGGGGCCGGGGGGACGCCTGGATTACTCCCGTTCGCCCACACGCAGATGCTGCCTTACCAGTTTCCGAAGGCAAGGTGGGCAGCAGGCAGCACTCGGTGCCTAGTTCCCGCCTCGGTCCCCACGGGTCACCCACGTCTTCCCGGGTGTGGCCGCCACGCACGTTCACTAGGTCAGGTTCCCGGGACACAACGTGAGTGAGGCGAGGTACTTGTTGTCTTATTTGGGCACATCCTTTTACCTACACAGACCATGAAACGGGGGTGAAATCTCAGCCCTTACTTGGGAGGGCTGCAGGGCTTAAATGAGATACAACATATAAAATCCTTAGAAGACCCCCTGGCGCACAGTCAGTCTGCAGGGAGTGTTAGCTGTTCTCTTTAGCACAGTTAACAAAGGAACCAGGAAAGTAAAAATGCACTTCATGTGCGGGTGCAGAGAGGTGGGGTGAGCCAGGAGAGCAGGGGCGAGGGGTGAAGGGCTCCTGCCTTCGCTCAGCTGAAAGTGAATTCTTTCTGAAAGAGGCGGCCCCAGAGTTTGGGCAGGCTTGGGGCGGGGGGTGCCAGGGTGGCTTTGATGGTGAAGCGTCCGACTCTGGCTCAGGTCATAATCTCATAGTTCGTGGGTTTGAGCCCCGCGTCGGGGTCTGTGCTGACAGCTCGGAGCCTGGAGCTGCTTCAGATTCTGTGTCTCCCTCTCTCTCTGCTCCTCCCTTGCTCGTGCTCTGTCTCTCTGCGTCTCAAAAATAAATAAACTAAAAAAAATAATTAAACACAAAAAAGAAGGTGCAAGGTGCTTACACTGTCAGCAGCCTAAGAGGGTCGGGGGATGTGGGTCCAATTCCTAAAGAGTCTTGCTTTTCACACTCAGGAAACCCTCCGAGGTCTTCACCCTTCAGATTGTGGGGAGTTTGGGGTGGTAGGGAAGTGACACATGTAGAGTTCCACTTTTTAAAATTTTTTTTAAATGTTTATTTATTTTCGAGAGAGAGACAGAGAGTGAGCAGGGGAGGGGCAGAGAGAGAGGGAGACACAGAATATGAAGCAGCTCCAGGCTCGGAGCTGCCAGCACAGAGCCCGACGCGGGGCTCGAGCCCACGAACCGTGAGACCATCTCCTGAGCCGAAGCCGGACGCTTTCCCAACTGGGCGCCCCAGAGTTCCACTTTTAAAGGATAATTGAGGTGCTGCACTTTTGGGAGACAGGTGCTACCAACCAAGTGAGAAGCCTCCAGGGGACCAGACTGGGCGGCAAACGCAGGTGCACACAGAGGCCAAGCAGGTGCCACCCCGAGTGGATCCGGCCAGGTGGGAAGTGGCCACTCACGCCCTGTGTGAGGGGTCCCCGCAACCTCAGCCAGAAACACTTTCTTGAAAAGTCCCGGGACAACAGGTCTGCAAGTGGCCAATTCTCTTGGCTTCTGTTTGTTTAAAGAAAAACAAAGTTTGAAATCTCTGTGCCTTCTTCCGCTCAATTTTGCTGTGAACCAAGAATGACTCTAAAAATAAATTCATTTTTTTAAAGCGTATTTTGCCTTTCTCTTTGAGGGATATTCTTATTGAGACTAGAACTCTGTCTTTACAAATCTTTCAGTGCTTACAAACTGTCATTCCGTCGCTTCCGGTTTGCGCTGGTCCAGCACGCAGTCCCTGAGTGGGGACTCCAGAGCCCATAAGAATCATTTTAGACCCTCATTTTCAACAATCTGAGCGTGCTTTGCCTCGACATGCCTCCCTTTGTATTTCTCTCGCTTGGAATTTGTTGAGCTTCTAAGATACATGGGTTTAGATTTTCAACACATTTCCCCCTAAGATGCCCATTATTTCTTCAAATGCTTTTTCTCTCTTCTCCTGCCGGCTGCACTCTCTCCGCCTGAGTCTGGAGAATTTATGCTGCGCTGCCTTCAGATAAACCGCCATTTATTTTTTTTTTAACTTTTTAAAATGTTTATTTATTCATTAAAAATTTTTAATGTTTATTTATTATTGAGAGACAGAGCACGAGAAGGGGAGGGGCAGAGAGAGGGAGACACAGAATCCGAAGCAGCTCCAGGCTCCTAGTTGTCAGCACAGAGCCCAACGCGGGGCTCGAACCCACAAACCGTGAGATCGTGACCTGAGCTGAAGTCGGACACTTAACAGACTGAGCCCCCGAGGTGTCCCTAAACCTGCCATTTCTTCGGCAGCATTTAATCTAACGCCCAAACGGTGGATCTTTTTTCATTTCAGATACTGTGTTTTCATGTCTGGAATTTCCACTTGGTTCATTTCTAGTTTCTGTTCTCCATTCAGATTTTCAAATGGGTTCCCTTATTATATTTTTAGGTTTCTTTACCTGCTCGAACATTTTAATGCACCTTTCGGTCTATTTCTTTCACTGTGTTTTCCAATGACCGTGGGTCACGTTTTCCGGCTCTGTCACACCTCTGGGGACGTCTGGTTTTGTGTTGGACGTCATGGATGTAATGCCGTGGGTTTTGCTGTCTCCCCTACTCGAAGGCTGAGTCTGGCTCTGCCAGGCAGGGAATCTACCTGCCACCTGAACTTGATTCTTTCAGGGCTTGTTTGAAAGTGCCTCTAGAATGGGCACTGAGTGCCTTTGCTCTAGATCTCGTTCAAGCCTCCTTCTGCGGCATGATGTGGACTGAATGTGTGTGTCCCGATGAGACTAAGGTCCCAACCCCTGACCCGATCGTCATTGGAGGTGGGGGTTTGGGAGGTGATTAGGGTGCGCTGAGACCATGGGGATGCTGTCCTCATGGGTGGACACCAGAGTGCTCGAGCTCTCTCTCTCTCTCAGGCAAGGACACAACGAGAAGGAGGTGTGTGCAGACCAGGAGGAGAGCCCTCCCCAGACCCCCCGTCCCCCATGCAGGGAGCCTGATCTTGGACATCCCGCCTTCAGACCTGTGGGAAATAAACGTCTACTGTTTAAGGCACCCTGTCTGTGGCATTTTGATGTGGTCACCTGAGCCGACTCAGACACTGCGCGGCCTTTGTGTCCCTGCTGAGTGCCCGACACAGCCAACGAGCTTTCTCCCCGAGGCTGTCAGAGCTCAGAGGACTCCGGCTGTGGCCGCCTGCCCTCCTCGGCGCTGGGTCTTGCCCCGGGGCCGCTGCCGCCTGCCCCTGTGTCTGCGTGGGCAGCGTGACCTTTCAGCGAAACCCAAGGGAGACCCCCAGTCACATTTCCGGGGCGGCCTCCTCTCTGGGACCCCTCCCCTGAAATCCACCACCTCTGAGACTTCTGATTCCAGCCTCCGTCCCTGCAGCCCGGCGACCTGCCTGCTCCGTACGGTCTGGGCGGCCCCTGCAGGCAGAGAACCAGGGCATCCCAGGGACACCGCATCCTTTCCTTCCCTCCGTCTGCCACTGCCCTGCGTGCGCTCGGCACCCCTGCACACCATTTCCTGCGTCTAGTTCCCTGTGCCGGGACCGGTAGTCTGGGACCAGTATCTCTGTAAGAGTCCGAGGCAGCGATGCACACGGATGAGTCTGAGGCAGTTCCCCTCGGCTGGTGTCTGTTTTCTGTGTGAACTAAAGACAACATCGCCCCTGGAATTTGCAGGATGGATGTGAGAGGGGTGGAGAAAAATGTCAGAACCAGTGAGGCCGGGGTCCGGGCGTCCGGCCGGCTGAGCATGTGCAGTGAACCTGGGGACAGTACGCAGAGGGCGCACTGTGGGCACTGGGCCAGTGGAAGAGCGCATGCAGAGGGCACCGCGGGGGGCAGGCTGGAGGGAGGAAGGGACAGGCGCCATGACTCACAGGGGGAAAGAGAGGGATCGACGGGTGTGGGGCCTTAGGGTTTGGAGATCGGAGAAAATGTTAGAAGCTTAGGACACCCTGGACGGAAAGGACATTTGCAAGTCTTCCTTGTGAGTGGAGCGCGGCTTCCCAGCGTGCTCGTGGGGGACACAGAGCAGACACGGAGTGGAGAGAGATGCTCCCAGAGAGGGAAGCGCAAGCGGCTATGCATTTGGATGAGCCGTCCCCGGGGGCGTGGGATGCGAAGCCAGTAGGGACATGCTAAGTCTTGGCGTGAAAGGAGCACGGTGAGCTAACTCGGTGTGGGGTCCTGAACAGAGGGACTGGCTGAAGGTCAGCAGAGGACGTAGGGCAGGGGCACCGGAGGTGGTGCGGGTCACAGCCTGCTTCTCCGAGGAGACACCAGGGCACGTGGATGGTGTCCAGCCCCTCCCGTCCCCCACGAGCTCATGTGATGGGCACGCAGCCCCAGGACCTCGTGGAGGCTGTGTCCCTTCTGTGCTTGCACACACTGTGCTTCCACTGGAGACAAAGCATCTTCCGTGAAGATTTCCCCG
Organism: Mungos mungo; assembly: GCA_004023785.1. NCBI lineage: Eukaryota > Metazoa > Chordata > Mammalia > Carnivora > Herpestidae > Mungos > Mungos mungo. The sequence goes on from PISW01015893.1 coordinate 7,502, forward strand.
CAGCTCCAAGCAGGAAGTTTGCCTTCTTCTAACCTGCACCAGAGCGCTCATGGGGTGGGCAGTGGGTGCCCGGGGTGGGGGGGGCCTCCTTCCAGGATGAGCAGCGGGGAAGGCGCAGGCTTCCGCTGGTGCCAGGGGAGGGTGACAGAGCAGGGTGGGGGGGGGAGGGGGGCGCAGAGGACATTCTTTGGCTCCTGCAATGCCCGGATGGGGGTGGCGAGATCCTGGTGGCTGCGCAGGAGGTCAGGGGCCTGGAGCTGGGGGTGGGGTGGGGCAGGAGGCCTGAGAACACTGGGTTTGGGATTCTGTGCCTCTCTGGGGCCCGGGCTGCTCAACCCGCGATTCAAAGATGGGTGACCCCCTGCAAGATCTCGGGGGGCAGGGGTGGGGAGGGAGGCCACTGCCTCCTCCCTGCCCCCCGTCTCCCCCTTTGTCTCTTGGGGTTCCTCCATCTCCCCTGTCCCATGCTCAGACTTTCTCTTCCATGGAGCATTTTACCGCTGCGCGTGGGCGGACTTAGGTCCTTAGGAAACCAAGGGCTCCCGTGGAAGAAAAACAGGGGCACTTCGGGGGGCATGGAAATGCACCTGTGATTTTACTTGCAGCCCCCTCCCCCCGGTCCGCTCCATCCCTCCGGCCGGCTTGGTCCTTTTCCCCGGTAACCTTGGGCCTAATATTTCAAAAAAACACAAACAAACCTGTAACCACCTCCTTTATCGGGAGACATACATGGCTTATCCCTTCTTGGGTGTGACCCCCTGAGTGCCCAGTGCCAGATGTGCACGTGGCCAGTTTTCCACGTTGGCATCCTGGTGCGACCTGGCTCCCGGCCCGGGGCAGGGGAAGGCACCGCCACCGCGCCCCTTGGCCCCTGGCGGCAGCCTCGCTCTGTCTCCGGAGCAGCGAGCTGTCTCAGCCCCTTTTCCTAACAAAGGACCCACAGGGCTGGTGCCCCGGGGGACACGGAAAGGTTATCCGCACTTGCTGAGCAAACAGAGAGCTGACTATAAAACACCCAGTGGCCGCGGGGACGTGCGTTCTGCCGTGGGGTGCAGCGTGGACATGGGACCTCGAGCAGCCCGGCTCCTGGCCGTTCTCCTGGTCCTGGGGCTGTGGGCCCCGGCAGGGGCCCAGAAACCTTGTAAGTGCATGCCGGGAAGTCGTCTTCTGTCGCTGGGTGTCCTTGACCGGGCGATGGGGGGTGGGGCCAGTGAGCCCTGAGAACCTTCCGGTGCACCCTCAAAATGCAACGGGGGTGTGCAGCCGCTTGCTCCCTGCGGTGCCTCCCTTGGCCTCGCCGGGTCTCTGTGCTCTCATTTGTTTCCTTCCAAGTGGGGGGGATGGGCTCACCTGAGAGCGGAAGTAGCTGTGAAGACACCTGGAATGCGGGCTCCGCGCAGCCGCGCACCCTTCCCGCCTCTCAGGAAGGACGCCCTGGGCTGTGACACTGCAGGACAGCCGTGCTTCCCGCACGAGGTCGGGGCGGGCCAGCTGGGGGGAGGGGCTGGGAGGGGGCCCCCTGGTGTCTGGAACCCACTCGGTCCCCTCTCCTTTTGACTTTGCTAGGTCCGCGGATGGCCTTCCGTCCAGAAGGTTTTCCCCTCTTCCCCCGTGTTTTTGTGCAATAAAGTAGTTTCTGCAGGGCCCTGTGTGTTTCTCAGAAGGGCATCTCGTGGCTCAAATACAGCGGGATGGGCTTGCTGCTCCCAGCGCGGCCGCGGCCCTGGCAGTCACCCTGCGCCTCTCTCCACAGCCCCCTGCCGGTGCTCGCGGATCAGCCCCCAGAAGAGAGAGAACTGTGGATTCCCGGGCATCACCAGTGACCAGTGCTTCGCCTCTGGGTGCTGCTTCGACTCCAACGTCGCCGGGGTCCCCTGGTGTTTCCGCCCCCTCCCGAAGCAAGGTAACCCGCTGGGGGGAGCTGGGTCCCCTCCGGTGCCCTGGTGTGTGGACACCAGCCCAGGCCAGCCAAAAGGGAGCAGAGAGGGGGCACTGGCCCGCTGCCCACACCCAGAGCACCCCGGCCAGCCCCGTGCCCTTCCTCAGGCTTTTATGAGAACCCGTCAGGTTTACCGTGTTAGGAGGAAAGGCAGCTCTCAGGGCCCCGAGCTGGGAAGGCACGACTCCTGACGGAGCCTGTAAGGGAGATGAAGGCATTTTATAGGACACGATCCACACAGACCTTAAATGGTAAGAGACTCCGTTAAGACTTCAGGATTTTCTTTTGAGAAGGAGTCTTACGTCTGTGCACATCAGCATTGGACTAGGTCTTTAATTCCAAGGCGTGCACGAAAGAGAGTTGTGTGAGCAGAGCACGCTGTGTGGGCAGAACACGGCACCCGTGGGCACCCGTCCACACCACCAGTGGCCGTAGGTGATGGGTTCCCTGGGCACTGAGGGGGCGAGGCAGACGGGTGATGTGAGCCAGGGCCCTCCCTCTGGTGGAAGCATTGTTGACTTCCAGCACCTCGGCCAGATGCTTCACCTGCTCAAAGGGTGATGAGCATGGTACTGTGAGTCAGCCCATTTTGCAGATGGGAATGTCAGGTCCCGGGAGGCGAAATTGTTTTCCCCAGGCCCCGTAGCCTCTGCCCTGCGGCCTCTGCGCGGATCAAAGGCGGCCCGCATACACGGAGGCTGAGGCCCCCGGAGAGGGTGGGGAAGAGGCTGGTGAGCTGGCTGCCCTAACCAGGTCTCCCTGTTGCTCCCCTTCCGGTCCCGGGGTCGCCTGACCAGTGTCCGAGGAGTGCGTCATGGAAGTCTCAGCCCGCAGGAACTGCGGGTACCCGGGCATCAGCCCGGAGGAGTGCGCGTCCCGCAAGTGCTGCTTCTCCGACAACATTTTCCAAGTGCCCTGGTGCTTCTTTCCCATCTCCGTGGAGGGTACTGTCTGTGCGGGGCGGGGTGCTGTCCGTGCGGGAGGGGTGGGGCCTGCAGGGTACTGTCCCAGCGGGACTCGGTGGGAGCCGGGCGTGACGCGAGGGCTGCCGGCCCCCTGCCAGCTCTGGCCTCCCCGCCATTCAGGGCAGGCCCCTGGGCCCCACGGGGGGCCGGGTCAGGATGGAGCAGCTCTGAGGGCAAGTCCGCAATGGTGTCCACACTGAGGGCTGCTTTTCCAGAAGTCAAAGCCCCAGGGTTCCCACGGTGGCTTGCGTGCAGGTCACCTCAGCCACGCCCCCGGGTCCCTGTGTGGCTGGGGGCACCGCCCAACTCACTGTCCCAGCAGTTTGCAGTGCCGCTAAGGGCCGTGCGCTGTGCTGAGCACCAGGGGGCGGGGGGGGGGGGACACGGGCCTCCCCCCAGGGCCCTGCTGCTCCCTCACGAGGGAGGGTCCGGTCACCCCCTCCCCATTAGCTACAGCGTGTCTGCTGACACTGAGTTTGGCCACACCAAGAAAAGCTCAGGCACCTTCCCCAAAACGGCCATCGCGCCCCTCACGGTGCCCCTGACCACGTCCCTGACCACGTCCCTGACCACACCCCTGACCACGCCCCTGCCCGTGGCGGACACTCTTTCCCTGTTTTAGAACCTCAGGGTCCTGCGGACAGTGCAGCCTTTTCTTAGACTCTTCCGAGAGATTCCTTTGCTAAGGGTCACTCTGGACAACTGGCAGGTCCTGGGGTGGAGGTGGGGGGTAGAGAATGGACCCCCGAGAAGCGTCCCCCGTCACCCCCCGGGTGGGGGTCCTTGGCAGGGAGTCTGTTGTCAGGAGACCCTTGACGCTAACTGCAAACTTCTGGCACTTCGCCTTTCCAGACTGTCACTATTAGGAGTCCCTTCAGAGAACCCAGCAGGCTCCTGGGGGTTTGGAAACGAGGAACGTCACCATCCGTTCTCAGGTTTCCCGAGTCCTGACTCAGCTTTCCAGCCTTTCCACCGCTTCCAAGTGCAGCTTCTTCAAATAAAGAAAATCCTTAAAATCTGCTGAATTTCCTCTTGGCTTCATTGACACGAAAGTGGAGAAAGGGGGAGAGGGAGTGTGTGTGCATGCACAGGAGTGAGTGTGAGCGGCTCCAATTCTCTGCTTGCTGCCGGAGCCGGGGTCCGCCAGGCACGTGAAGGCTGCTCCGGCCGCAGTGAAGGCTTGTGTGTAAGGGAGTTTCGAATCCACAATCACTGCTGCCCCCAGTCACTTGTATAAAAACTCAAGTGACATTTGCCCTGGAAACCTCTTGGAGAGGGGTGCCCGGGGGGCTCAGTCGGTTAGGCCAGCTGAGACTTCGGCTCAGGTCCTGATCTTGCTGTTTATGAGTTCGAGCCCCGCGTCAGGCTCTGTGCTGACGGCTCAGAGCCTGGAGCTGCTTCCGATTCTGTGTCTCCCTCTCTCTCTGCCCCTCCCCTGCTCACACTCTGTCTCTCTCTCTCAAAAATAAATAAACATTAAAAAGTTTTCAGCTTAAAAAATAATCAGAAAAAAAACCTCTTGGAGTAACAAATAATTTCCCGTTGTAGTTAGAAAATTGCTTCGCTTCTATCAAATGTACCCCTGACCGCGGCTTCTGCGCGGAGTGCGGGCACCCCGCCTCCCCCCGCCGCGTGTGGGGTGGTGCAGGCGGCTGGCTTCGTGTCTCCTGGCCTCCCCTTCTAAGTGCCACGTCCAGAGCTGTCCAGAGATGGGGCTGACAGCTTCTACCACGGCTGTGACAGCCCGGGGGAAGGTTTGGGCACAAAACCTTGTCCTACGCGTCTTCACGAAGGGGTCCTGGCGTCCTTCGGTCAGGGGCGGGGGTGTAGGCAGTGACACAGGCCTGCCTTTCTGTGGCCCCTCCCTCCTTCCCCATGTCACCCCTGGCCTGAGCCCACTGGTTTCCCCAGGGTGTCCCCCAGTGACCCGCGTGCCACCTTGGGCCTGTCCTTCCCTCAAGAAGCTCTTTGAGGAAGGCCCTGGGCCCACATCCCCCCGGGAGTCTTACTTTGAGTCAAGTCAGCGTCGTATCTTTGTTTGGCTCATGACACACGAGTTCAGGGAGCCCAGGGCTCCCGTGGGACCGAGGCCTCTGACACAGGACAGGTGGCCAGTAGAGACGGACTCCGGTGCCTGAGACGTCACTCACCAAAGAGCATGGTGTCCCTTGTTGACCCGCGGCCGCCGCAGGCCCTGAATTTCGGAAAGGGTCTTTGGCTCGCTCTTTGGGGACGTGTGACTTCCTTGGCAGCTCCCCTGGACTGGAGCCGAGAGTTTGGGGTTCTGCGCCCGGAACTGGCACGGAGCCATCTTGCACACAGGCCTCGGGCAAGCGCCTGGTCTCGTGTCCCCCGTGGGCCCTTCCCGGCCGCAGCTCCTGTCCCGGGCCCTCGACAGGCGTACGTGGACGCGGAAATGGGGGTCCTTCTCGGAGCTTTCTCGTGCCCTGGCCTCAGCCTTGCCTCCTCCAGGAGGGCCTCCTGGTGCGGCACGCCCTGTGTTGTAGGAGCCGAGCCTACACCACCCGTCCGATAACCTAGGGCAGGAATCCTGAGCAACCACAGGGCCTCCGCCCTGGGCTCAGGGCTTAGCTGATTTAACCTCGTCAGGGCCTCTGTCTCCTGTTCCACCGCCTGCAGACCGCAGGACACCCACCGTGGGGTCGGGACTGTGCTCCCCCCACACACAGGTGGGCCGCCGGAGGGTCCTCCATGCCCCAGAAAACAGCTGGTGACATTCAAACCCACCAGCCCTCCTTTCTCCTCCTCCGATGAGATAATTCCTTCACCTTCTTTGCTGCGTCTGCGTCTCTCTCCCTCCTTTAGGTCTCTTTCCAGGAGGACCCCGCTGGCAGGGAGGAGGCGGGACTGGTGCAGAGAGCCCCTCGGTTGCCTCCAGCCCGAGCAGGGGAAGGGCAAAGCCAGCTCTGGCCCTCCCTCCCCCCGTCCGGGTCCCCAGCTCCTCGGGGTCCTGTGGGTCCTTCCCGGCTGGCTCCGGTGACAGAGGTGCTCCCAGGAGAGGGCACTGGCCGGGGGACAGCAGGACGCGTCACAGGACCCCTGTGCATTCACATCCCTGGTGTGTGACCTCGGAGGGGTCCTCTTCGCTCTCAAGGTCTTCTGCTTTTCTGTCAGATGCCTCGCGGCATCACACACTGAGGTTTGTGAGATGCCCAGGGCCCACCGGCCACCGTTTGGGAGAGTCGGGACAGGGGTGGCTGTCTGCTCTGGCCCTGACACCCAGCGGGATCCCGTAGGGAAGTCCGTTCCTCAGGCACGGCAGCGTGGCTGTGTCCAGAGTGCAGGGGGGAGCCTGGCGAATCCTGATCCACGCCTTACGTGCACAGCCCAGTCCCCGTGCCCTGAGTATCTGTGTACAGTCGAGTCTCCGTTCCAGGCTCCCGAGGGCCTCCGGACCGATTTCATCCAAGATCAACACGCGACCTTGCTCGGTGTGTGTCTGCTTAGAGACACTTTTTTCCGTATAGACTGTTGACGCGTTAGCACTGAAGGCACAGCCAACAGCATGGGACTCACGCCCAGACGCGGCCCACGTACAAACACGCTCTCTCCACACGGCACGTCCCACCTCCTCCCCCTCGAGCCCCTTTCCCCACCGCTCATGGGAACCATTTAAACAGCGAAATCGACGGAAAGCCGGAGGGTACGAGAAACGCGGTACTAAATAGGCCATGGAAGGACGCTGGTCTGCAGCGCGGGGGCTGGGATGCGCAGGCGGAGGGTCACCTGGCGGGACCTCGGCGCGCAGGGTCAGGTCGCACATAGAGGTCAGCCAGCAGGGGAATGTGCACGTGGGAGTCTGAATGGTGAGGACCCGCCATATACTCAGCGTAGGGATGGGTGTTCATTACACGGATGTTGGAGATGCGGTTTATACACAGAGATACCCTCGCTGTTGCTTTGGGGTCCAGGGGCCCAGCCCCTCCCTGCCCCTTCTGCTTAAAGAAAGAGAAGGAAAGACCACAGCACAATCGGAACCCCCGTGGGGCGCCCTGGGGCCGGGCTGTGGCAGGAGAGTGTGGGGACCAGACCTCCAAAATTCGAGGGCCGCACTCAGGCTCTGTGTGATTCCTGCTCCAAGCTCAGTTGGCAGCTGTGTGACCTTGAGCAAATTACTTAGATGTTCTGTGCCTAATTTCACTCGTGTGCAAAGAGGGGGTATTAACAGCATATTTTCTAAACTTTATTTTAGAGAGAGAGAAAGAAGACATGTGGAGGGGCAGAGAAAGAGAGACAGTGAAAGACTATTTTGAGCAGACTCCACGCCCAGCGCAGAGTCTGAGGCGGGGCTCCGTCCCGTGACCCTGGGATCATGACCTGAGCTGAAATCAGGAGTCAGATGCTCAACACAGATGCCTCGAAAGTATCTTTTTTTTTTCAGAGGCAGGTTGTGAGGAGTCCATGAGCTCATTCATGTGACGTGCCGACCACGGTGTCAGGCTCCCCGGCTCGGGGAGAACGTAATGCCGCTCACAGTCATTATTACAGCCACGTCCCAGCAGTCCAGGCCCACCGCCTGTGGAGACAAATGTCAGGACACAGCACTCAGACCCTCCCCCACCCTACCTGCAGATGCAGGAGGCCGGTCCCTCGAAGTCCCCTCCCCAGGGCTTCTCCTGTGGTCCTGGGGGGCTGTGGTCCTGGGGGGCTGTGGTCCTGAGGAGGAGTGGTCCTGGGGGGCAGTGGTCCTGAGGGGCTATGGTCCTGAGGGGCTGTGGTCCTGTGGGGCTGTGGTCCT
>PISW01015894.1:0-15143 GCA_004023785.1 Mungos mungo
GCAATGAAGGGTCTCTACAGTTTTACAGCGTGCAGTGGGTACCTGGATTTACTGTAGAGCAACGTCCACTGCCTCAGGAGGGCTAGGAATACTAATATAAAGACTGAAAAGACAGAAAGGGAAAGAAAAGCCAATGAAATGGTGATACAGACTTCTAAGAGATGTTGAATAGGGAAGGAGGAAAAGAAGTTTGGATCCAAAAGGAACAAAGTCAGGCACTAAATTCCTCAACTGGGATACACAAATCAAAGTCAATGAGATCATTCAATACAAGACACAATCCAAGAGCTCAAGAAAGATGGAATTTAAGGTTTAAATTTTTTCTCCTTCACTGGTTTCTTGGCAAACTAATCTAAGAATTGCTGGATTCGGGTTTTTCATGACACTCGATCTTGAATACTTGAAGACTGATCCCAAACTGATGTTTCTCTGTTGAATTTCAAACTCACAGCACTTTGTTTTAACTGGCCTTGATTTTTCTTTTTTTTTAATTTTTGTTTTTTTTTAATGTTTTATTTATTTTTGATACAGAGAGAGACAGAGCATGAGAGGGGGAGGGGCAGAGAGAGAGGGAGACACAGAACTGGAAGCAGGCTCCAGGCTCTGAGCTAGCTGTCAGCACAAAGCCTGACACGGGGCTCGAACCCACAAACGTGAGATCTGACCTGAGCTGAAGCCGGAGGCTTAATTGACTGAGCCACCCAGGCGCCCCTGGCTTTGATTTTTCTTACCTTACAAATAAGGTCCTGTCTCTGAAAAGGATATTTTATAGCAGCTCATGCCCCGATTTCCAGAGAGCACCAGGGTCACTATTAAACATTGAATCTTATTTTCTCATGGTTTTATTATTCCTTGGCTTCTGAGATAATAACAGGCTATTTACACCTTCCTGTTGGACTCTGTCGCTACCTGTCATTCACTCTCCTCTTGCTTAATATCAGCACTACAAGGGGTTGGAATGAGAGAAAAGCACAAAACATAATCTTGGTTTTTAGATTTTACCCTTTATCCAGGAAGCTGATAACCCTCTCTTGGTTTAAAGCCATAGACGTACACACTCCTTGCTCTCCAATATTTAACTGACAGCCACAGAGAAAGTACAAACTTCAAAACCACAACAGAGGCCAACAGAATAGTTGCGTTTTGTCTCCTTTGCCCTGAGGCGTGATTGGAGTCTAGCACCGAGGAGGGCAGGTTTAACAGCCTAGCACAGGAAGAGTCCCTTCACGCAGGTAGTTTGGACTGGGACCAAGACTGCAGTGTAAACTAACAACTGAATAGCATAAAAATCCAATGTGGTTCTTCGTTGAGAAAAAGGTTTTGGTCACATGTGATCTAACGAAACCCTCAAGAGTAACGAAGATGGTCATGGAGAAGATTAGGACCTGCCTGATGTGACCATGGAGGTTGGGGGCTGAGGAAAATCTGATCATCAGCAGACCATACCCTAAACCTTTCCAAAGAGAGGGCTGGGCTTTTACCCTTCTGACCCATGACTAGATGATATTATTATACTGCAGACCAAAGGTCTTCCTCAAGCTACAAGCTACTTCTAAGAAACCACAGATCTTTAAAAGTAAAGACTAGTGGTTTCAAACATCCTGATAAAAGTTACTTTGGCTATAGCCCTTGGGCAGACATACACACAGCTGGAGCTGAATAGATGTTTGTGGAATGATTAAGTATTGACCAGAAGCTTTAATACAGAGTTAAGCTTGGACATACCACCTATCACCAGCAATTCAAATTCCAGATTTTCAAAGTGTGGTCCGCTGACCATCAGCAGAATCATCACCTGGGAACTTGTTAGAAATGCCGATTTGGGGGCTCTGGGTTAAGGCCCAGAAAGAATGTTTTAACAAGCCCTCCAGGTGATTCTGATGCATACTCAGGTTTGAAAATCACTGGTTTAGAGGCCAACACATGAAAACAGTAACAAAAGAAAATGATTCAAACTCTTGCTTCATTCAGTTGTGACAATCCAAGGTATCAAGGCAAAGTAAAGTATCAATGGTTTTATTTCAAAATATCTATTTCTATTTTCTCAAATTGATTGTCATCTTTTTTTGATTGACAAGTTCATTCTAATGAAAACCTGAAGTAGGAACACAAGTTCATGAGTCAGCCACCTAAGAATGTACACTTTTGCAAGTCCAACCCTGTATTTAGTCACAAACCACCCTTCTGCACACTACAACGATTTTTGGTGCAACACATCACACCTACATAAAGGCACAATGTATTTCACACTTATCGAATGGGTTCGGGGTTTAGTTGGGCAAGAATTTCCCTCAGCTCCCACCAATCCTAGCTGAAGCTAGCTAGTCTCTTTCTATCACCGACCCAGGAGAAACCCACCAAATGCACATACTGTTAACCAAATAAAAACAGAAGACTAAAAAAGGAAGTAGGTGATCAAGTCCTTCAATAAAAAGCTACCTGGTTTGGACAAGAACATGTGGGAATCTTGTCTGAGGGAATCTCAGATCATTAGGAAAAAAGCCAGGGAGGTTATCACCTTAGCTCAGAGACTAAAAGCTAAACCTCTGTTGAGCAGGGGTGTGTGTGTGTAAGGAATTAAGGAGCAAGAAGGGAAAGATTGGAGTAGGAATCATGTCCTTCAGTCTTGAACTGCTTCCCACTGCAATCAATAAGGCCGCACCATGGAGCTGAGGGTTAATAGCAATGCTCTGTGATGTCCACCACCACCGTCTTCTTCCAGCTGAAGAGGAAGTATCCTGTGCCAGCCCCCGCTGCTACTGCAATGCAGAGGTACCCGTTGTAGGTCATGAAGATGAGCATGAGGAAGTAGCTGATGACCACTTGGATGATGTGCAGCACTGTCTGCAGCAGGTGGGGAAAGCTCAGCATCTGCTGCCCAACAGTTTTGTGTGTCTCCATAAGGATGGTTCCATTCGGTCCTGGGATGGGCATGGAATTGTAGCGGATGCTGACTTGTGACTTGCGCAGCAGGCTCTCCCGGGTTATCTTGAGTCCTTCATAGAACATCGCCAGTAAAAATACTGCCACGAATGCTCCCACCATTTTTCCAGCTGTATTGATCACCAAACCAGAAAATAATAGTTCCACATTCTTAAAGCCAAAGTAGAATGTCATAGACATCATCATGCCATCCATCCCTCTGCCATGAGACTGGTGGGCCAAAGTGGTTGGGTGGTGGTGGTGGTAAGAAGGCATTGTGGTACTGTTGTCAGCCATATGGCCTCTCCCTGCATGGTGGGAATGGTCCATGTTTGCAGGTCAAGCTGAGACTCAGCAGAAGATTCTCCCAGATCCAGTCTTGCCACCGGCACCTCCTTCTTGGAACCTTAGCCAGTCACCACTCCAAGATTTCATTCTTTTTGATTGCTGACTAATACTCCTTTATATGTATCTACCTATACTATATCTATATCTATCTATCTATCTATCTATCTATCTACATCTTTATCCGTTCATACATCAATGGACATTTGGGCTCTTTACATACTTTGGCTTTTGTTGATACTCTGCTATAAACATTGGGGTTCGTGCCTTTCATTTTTTAAGGAGCATTCATTTTTTTTAAATAATTTTTTTCTGCCTTTTTCTCTGTTCTCAGTATCTGGACATTTTCTTTTTTAATGTGTGTTTATTTTTGAGAGAGAGAGAGACGAGTGACAGAGAGACAGAGAATCCCAAGGAGGCTCTGTGCTGTCAGCATAGAGCCCAATGCTGGGCTTGATCTCACAAACTGTGAGATCATGACCTGAGCTGAAATCAAGTTGGATGCTTAACCAACTGAGCTACCCAGGGACCCTTGGAAATTTTCTTAATTTAATCCTAGATTACCTTTACTAAGACTATATTTATTTATTTTTAAAGATTTTATTTATTTTTTTAAGTAATCTCCCAATGTGGATCTCTAATTTACAACTCCGACGCTCTACCATGTGAGCCAGCCAAGTGCCCCTAAGACTTTATATTTTATTGTTTCACTCCTTTTGTCTGTTTTTTCAACTTTATGGAAGATTTTCTCAGGTTGGTTTTTTTTTTTTTTGTCTTCCATTGAATGCTTTTTATTAGCTGTGGATTTCTAAGAGATAGTTAAAAGTCTACTTTTCTGAGGAACATGATGGCTCAGTCAGTTAAACGTCTAATTCCTGATTTCAGCTCAGGTCATGATCTCACTGTTGTAGGACTGAACCTCCTAGCCTCAGGCTCTCTACACTGGACATGGAACCTGCTTGAGATTCTCTCTCTCTCTCTCTCTCTCTCTCTCTCTCTCTCTCTCTCTCTCTCTCTCTCTCTCTTTTTCTGCCCATCCCCGACTCGTAGTCTCTCTCTAAAAAAGTCTACTTTTCTTCACTTCAATAACAATTTTATAAAGATAAAAAAGCTAAAAGAATCAACTTTCTTTTTTTTACTTTTTCTTAATAAATGAATGCTTCTAATACAAACATACAGCTTACCTGATTCAGCTCTCCCTGTTGGGTTCTGATACCAATATTATGGGAACTTCCTACAAAATATTGGAAACTCATCGTTCTCTTCTCAGTGTAAGGGTTTACAGAGCACTGGAGTTGTATGTTGCCCTGGCATTCCTAAGCTTTGACAATAACCTAAATGTTATTGAAAAGACAAAAGATGGTTGGGTGCAGGAATTCTTAGGTTGTATTGGCTTTTATTTTTTAAAAATTTTAAATGTTTATTTGTTTCTGAGAGACAGAGAGAGATAGAGCACAAGTGTGGAAGGGGCAGAAAGAGAGCAAGAAACAGAATCCAAAGCAGGCTTCGAGTTGTCAAGCACATAGCGTGATAATGTAGGGTTCGAAGCGACGGGCTATGAGATGATGACCTGAGCTGAAGTCAAACGCTTAACTGACTGAGCCACCCAGGCGCCCCTAGATTCTATTGACTTTAGTTGTGTTTTCTTTGAGCTAAGCTCAACATGGGGCAAGCCAAAAGCCAGGAAAAACTGGCTTATGTCTGCTGTTTCCCAAGTCACCTGATGACTGTCTTTGATTCAGAAATTTGGGTGATGAGGCACTCAAAGGGAAAACAGAAAGTGCAAGCAATGAGAAAAGGTGGGGAGATTTTTTTTTTCTTAGAGAAAAATATAAATCCCTGCTATCTGGTCTGTTTAGATACTAGTCTATCCATTCAAAGTGTTGAGAAAATCTCTTTTTATTGCTCAAGCTTTGGATCACAAATCTTTGTCAGGAGCTGTGTGCCTGGGTCAGAAGTCATACTGAAGATTGGTCAGTCCCCTAAGCCTGGGCACCTTGGAGAAGAGATATCTATCTAGGCTGCTGGGATCATTGTCCCAGGCAAGGTAAATAATTGCACAAATTGCTCTATGTTATAGGGACAAAGACCTCAGGAGGACCAGAGACTGCTAGATGTGTCTGCTGGGTGTCAAGCATCTGAGAACCCTGTAATGAATTCCAAAAAAGTGTCACTAGCTCCTCCAGGTTGCCCAGCCCATGTCAGTCAGGGCCATGGGTGCCTGGAATTCCAGGACTGGCAGGATGAATATTCACAGTAGTTGTGGGTAGAGGACCTCCGCTTTCACTGAAACAATCTTCTGTCAACACTGTATAGTTTTTAAAATTATTTCTTTATTTTAAAATTGTGGCAAAATATACATAGCATACATTTTACCACTTTAACGATGTTTTAGGTGTACAGTTCTGCAGCATTAAGTCCATTTACATTGTTGTTAACCATCATTACTGTCTTCAGAACTCCTTTTACTTTGCAAAACTGAAACCCCATACCCAGTAAGCACCAACTCCTCATTTCTCCCTCTATCTCTCTTTCATTTGTGATACTGGTAGTTTTTCTTCTATTTGTTTTTTGCTTGTTTGTGTTTTTGGCCAGTCTGGCTAGTTTTGTCAATTTTACTGATCTTTCCAAGGAACCAGCTTTTGGTTTCATTAGTTTTTTTTCTATTGTTATTCTGTTTTCAACTTTTGTTGACGTATTTTCTTATCTTTATTATTTCCTTCCTTTAGCTTGCTTTAGGTTTGTTTGTCTTTCTCTGATTTCATCATGTAGAAGCTTAGATCATAGATAGGAAGCCTTAATGGGGATCAGGACACGCTACTCCAAAATGTGGTACCTTGGCATACTGAATATTTTAAACCAAAGGAGTTTGAGAAAACAGAAGCAGAAAGGTCACTCTGCCCTTCCCCCTGCCCTTTTCCCCTGAAGTAGGTCATAAGACTCTCATCTAAGAGGTGTCCTCCCTATGTCCAGAGGATAGGAGAATCCTTATCTCTGAAGACAAAGGGATCCTGGGAAGAATCAGGCCTTGCTATGTTTCCTCCAGTTTACTGTACTTATCCGGTACTCCTTGAACTACCATATTTCTCATAGCTGTCTACTCTTCATCAAGCCTAGCATAAAAGTACTCATGTCTAACTGTTTATTTGGCTCTTCATTCTCTTATGAAGGCTTCCATGTCATGTAAAACTTATATTTAATAGATTTGTATGCTTTTGTCCTGTTCATCTACTTTTTGTCAATTTTCAGATCCAGCCAGGGTCCTAAGAGGGTCAAAGAAAACTTTTTCCTCTGTTAAATTTTCTTTTTGAACATAAGCATTTAATACCATAAGTTTTCCTCTATACACTGATTTAGCTGCATATGGCAAATTTTGTTATGTTATCAGTTTCATTTATTGAAAAATATGTTTTTTTAAGTAGACTTCACATCCAATGTGGATACCAGGCTGGGTTTGAACCCATCACCTTGAGGTCAAGAACTGAATTGAGATCAAAAGTCAGATGCCCAACTGACAGAGTCACCCAGGCACCTTTGATAAATATTTTCTTTAAAATTTTTTAAAAAGTTTATTTATTTATTCTTAATTTTTTAATGTTTATTACTTATTTTTGAGAGAGACAGAGAGTGAATGGAGGAGAGGCAGAGAGCGAGGGAGACACAGAATCCAAAGAAGGCTCTGGGCTCTGAGCTGTCAGCACAGAACCCAATGCAGGGCTCAAACCCACAAACCATGAGATCATGACCTGAGCCGATGTCAGATGATTAACCGATTGAGCCACCTAGGCACCCCTGATAAATAATTTCTAATTTGCTTGGTGACTTACTCTTTGATGTGCCCGTAGGTTATGTATATGTGTCTTAACTTTTCAAACATCTGGGGAATATTACATGTAGTTTTCTGTTATTGATTTCCAGTTTAGCTCCATTACAGCCAGAGAACATCCTGTGCATTATTTCGGTTCTTTAAAATTTGTTACAATGTTGTTATAACCTAGAATATGGTCAAATGAACACTTACTCTCTTGCCTCTTTCTTTCATTTATAAAGATTCTCATGAGTACACAGGGGATAACTGAGTAATCCAGGCTCATCTCACTATTTCGATGTTTAATTTAATCACACCTGCAGAGTTCCTTTTATCATGTAAGGAGACTGGTTCTGGTGATTAGGATGAGAGCATCTTTTGGGGGGGGGTCATTCTTCTGTTTACGACACCTCCTTTCATTCCCCTAAGCCCTTGTGGTGATTGTCCCTGTCTCAACATTAGTCCACAGAGGTGAACAGATTTGGCCTACCTCTGAGAGCAGCAAGGTCTCCATTTCACAAAAGAAAAAGTACAGCAGTAGTTGATGGCCACTAGAAATAATAATAATAATAACAGTTGCCATTAGTGTAGGCTTGCCATGTGCTAGTACTTTGCATGGATTATAGGTGCCACACCGCCCCCCCCCTCCATTTTACAAGTGATAGTCTGAGGCCCAGCAAGGTCATATGATTTGCTCAATGTCATGCAGATGGGAAGTAGTGGAGGAGCCAGGGTTAGAAATCAGGCTTTCTCTATAATCTGCGCCTTTAGGTGCTGCCTCAAGTTATGACCGTTACCCCTAGAGGGATCAGGGAGGGTGCCCTTAAAGTGGATCCTTTATGGATCTAAAGATGTAGGATGGATTTTACGGTCTGCTAGTGGCCAAATCACTATCATTACTGGACCTACAAAGGGTGTTTGGCTCCACCTCTCTCTCTGTGTCTCTGACCCTTTCTTTCTCTCTTCTTCTTTCCTCCCTCTTCCTCTCCTTCCCATACATGTGGGTGTGCACACAAACACACACACAGAGACCATAGTGTCTTATCTTTGTGGCTTAACCTATATAACTCAGGGATATGTATCTACATAACTCAGGAGATTATAACCCTCAACACACTTGGGGGATGCCTTATACAGAGCTCCACAGCTAGTGTAGAAATGCCCATAGCCCTATTCCCTCATTAAAGTAGCTTCACGTTTTGAGGGTGAGCAGGAGGCAGCCAGGGAAAGCAACAGTTTTCTGTGGGCATCTGGGGTGGGGGGTGAGTAGCAGAGTGTGAATGGGTAGGTGTCTGGACAAGGACTTCTGCATCCCTCAACACATATGTTCCCTAACCAATACTTGCAAACCACCAGGTGTCCCCTTCCCCTCCCAGGTGTGGTAGAGCACCTCCCTAAGGAATGTGGTGGAAGCCTTTTCAAAACAAAGGAAGGTGACATGCAGCATGGCCCAATCAACTCCTATACACATATGTATAGCCCTACCACAACTCTGCAACTTGGACTGTGTCCAATCAGACTATATGTGTCACTATATATGGGATACAAAAAAGTAGAAATTGCATTAAAGGCTATATCCCACTGTGCTCGGGGCTCAGACTTTTTGGGATCTTAGTCTGCTGAGCCTGTGCTGGCACGAAAAAATCTGCTTCCTGTAAAGAAGAGCCTGGGTGTCCTATCACTCTGTACAAGAATCCTACTACACACAAGATTCTTTAAAAAAATTTTTTTTAATGTTTATTTATTTTTCAAAGAGAGAGAGCGAGAGCAAGCGAGCATGAGTGGGGGAAGAGCAGAGACAGAGAGGGAGACACAGAATTTGAAGCAGGCTCCAGACTCTGAACTGTCAGCACAGAGCCTGATGTGGTGCTTGAACTCACAAACCATGAGATCATGACCTGAGCTGAAGTCAGACGCTTAACCAACTGAGTCACCCAGGTGCTCCTGGGAACCTCATTATTTTACATTATGTTTAATTTTCAGAGAGAGAGAGAGAGAGAGAGAGAATATGCAGGTGGCGGAGTGGCAGAGACAGAGGGAGATACAGAACCAAAACAGGCTCCAGGCTCTAAGAAATCAGCATAGAGCCTGACAGGGGGCTCGATCTCATAAAATGTGAGATCATGACCTGAACTGAAGTCAGACACTTAAGTTACAGAGCCACAGAGTTGCCCCTCCCAGAAGCCTCTTTAATCCCCTCCCTCGGCCCTAGTCACAGGGCCTCAGTTATATCCCATTTTTGTCCTGTCAACCAGCACCCCAGGAGGACCCACCCTGGACCTTTCCTGCTCCCTGCAAGTGCACATTATGTAGGACAAATGTCATCCTGCCACCATGCAAAGGCCTGTCATAAAGTCCTTGTTAAGGAGGGACTGAAAATTCTCCAGGATCCAAGTGAAACTCCAGCCCTGGACTAGGGGTCCAGGGTCATTTCCCAGGGCTGGGAGTAAAGGGAAGGTTTTCTGAGAGGAAGAACTAGGGTGATTGTCCCATAGGAGTTGGGATGACACTGTGCAGGGTTGGGTCTGTGAAGGGACCCTGGGGTTACTGAGGGGACATGATCACAGGAGTGCTCCAGTGGCTGTCCTCATAGGCTTTGGCCTCTGGCCGGCTGTGCCCCAAGGCAGCTGGACAGCTTGAGTCTGTCATCTGTCTTGTCTGGAACCAAGTGACCTCATCCATGACAGGGTTTTCTTTTAAGGGGACCTAGTAAGAATTAAGTGAGATGACGCCTGTGAAGTACTTGGAATCAGCCATAAAAAAAAAAGAGGGAAATCCTGCCATTTGCAATAACATGGATGGCCCCAGAGGACATTATACTAAGTCAAATAAGTCAGACAGAGGAAGACCCATACTGTATGATCTCACTTCTATGGGGAATCTAATCTCATAGAAACAGAGAACAAATCGGTGGTTACCAGTGGTGGGAGGTTGGGGGATGGAGAATGGATGAAGGGGATCAAAAGTACAAACTTCCAGCTATAAGATACATAAGTTCTGGAGGTCTAATGTAAAGCATAGTGACTATAGTTAACACTACTGTGTTGTGTATTTGAAAGTTGCTCCACCCAGGGGAGCACCTGGGTGGCTCAGTGAGTTAAGCGTCTAACATCAGCTCAGGTCATGATCTCACAGATCTCTGCTGTCAGCACAGAGAACACTTCAGATCCTCTATCCTGCTTTGAGGATTCCTCTCTGTCTCTGTCTCTCTCTGCCCCTCCCAGCTTGCATACTCTCTTTCTATCTCTCAAATAAATAAACATTAAAAAAAAGAAAGTTGTTGGGTGGTAGGGGAAAGATGGCAGAGAAGGAGGTAGCTCTGTAAATTTCACCTGCCAGCATCTATCAAATTAAGAGGGGGTGAAGCCACAATACTCTGATCTGCAAGAGTGGGAGGAAAAGACACAGAGTCCACAAAGAGACAGTCTCATAGGGCTACCTAAAGAAACAAGCCGAAGTACACATGGTGGAGAGTCCCAAATATCACTGAGTAGGGAAATAAAATAACCAAAGGCACAAGAGAAACCAAGAGATACCATTAAAAGAACACTTCCTGAACAAACAGGCCCTGGACAGTCAATGAGCCTTCTTTAATATAGCAATACTCACAGGTTCAGAATGCATAACGAGCTTTTAAAACTGACAAGAGACAGAAGCTAGCCAAAATGACAAAACAGAAGAACTCTCCTCTAAAGAAATTCCAGAAAGAAGTCACAGCCACAGAACTGCTCAAAACAGATATAAGCAGCATAACGGAACAAGAACTAGAACAATTGTCATAAAATAATCACTGGGCTAGAAGAAAACATGGAAGTCATCAGAGAAGCTATTGATATAAAGACTAGGGACTTTCAAAATAGTTGTGGCGAATTAAAAAAATGCTATAAATGAGGTGCGTAATAAAATGGAGGTGGCCACGGAACGGATTGAAGAGGCAGAGAGGAGAATAGGT
This sequence comes from Mungos mungo, assembly GCA_004023785.1. NCBI lineage: Eukaryota > Metazoa > Chordata > Mammalia > Carnivora > Herpestidae > Mungos > Mungos mungo. The sequence continues at coordinate 11,028 of PISW01015894.1, forward strand.
GAATTAGAAGACACAGTTATAGCAAAAGAGGAAGCTGAAGAAAAAAGAAAGAGAAATTGATGCAGGAGCACAAAAGGAGAATTCAAGAACTAAGTGATACAGTCAAATGGAAAAATATCCGTATCATGGGAATTCCAGAAGAAGAAAGAGAAAAAGGTCCTGAAGGGGTGCTTGATCACACTATAACCGAGAACTTCCCCAATCTGGGGAAGAAAATAGACATTGAAATCCAAGAGGCACAGAGAACTCCCCTCAGATGTAACTTGAATCGACCTTCAGCAAGACATAACATAGCTAAACTGGAAAAATATAAGGATAAAGAGAGAATTCCAAAAGCAGCTAGGGATAAAAGGGCCCTAACATACAAAGGGAAATCTATCAGAGTAGTTACAGACCTATCTACTGAAACTTGGAAGTCCAGAAAGGAATGGCAGGAAATCTTCAATGTGATGAACAGAAAAAAGATGCAGCCTAGAATCCTTTCTCTAGCAAGCCTATCATTCAAAATAGAAGGAGAGATAAATTTTTTCCAAAATAAACAAAAATTGAGAGAATTCATCACCACCAAACCAGCCCTACAAGAAATCCTAAGAGGGACTCTATGAGGGAAATGTTGCAAGCAATACAAGGTACCAGAGACACCACTACAAGCATGAACTCTACAGAGAACACAATGAATCCAAACCCATATTTTTCAATAAAAACACTGAGTGTAAATGGACTAAATGCTCCAATCAAATGACAAAGGGTAGCAGAATGGATAAAAACCCCAAAATCCATCTATTTGCTGTCTACAAGAGACTCACTTTAGACCTAAAGACGCCTGCAGATTGAAAGTGAGGGGATGGAGAAATATCTACCATGTGACTGGAAGTCAAAAGAAAGCCAGAGTAGCCATGCTTATATAGGACAAACTGGACTTCAAAGTAAAGGCAGTAACAAAAGATGAAGAAGGACATTATGTAATAATGACAGGGTCTCTCCATCAGGAAGAGCTAACAATTATGAACATCTATGCGATGAATTTGGGAGCACCCAAATACATAAAACTATTAATCATAAACAGAAACAAGCTTATTGAGAAGAATGTACTAATTATAGGGGATTTTAATACTCACAGCAATGGATAGATCAACTAGACAGAAAATCACTAAAGAAACAATGGACCTGAATGACGCATTGGAACAGATAGATTTGACAGATATATTTAGAACTCTACATCCTGAGGCTATGGAATTCACTTTCTTCTCGAGTGCACATGGCACATATTCCAAGATAGATCATAAAGCATCCCTCAATAAATATAAACAAATTGAGATCACACCATGCACACTTTTAGCTCACAATGCTATGAAACTTGAAATCAATCACAGGAAAAAGTCTGGAAAAACTCCAAAAACATGGAGGTTAAAGACTAACCTACTAAAGAATGATTGGGCCAATCAGGCAATTAGAGAAGAATTTTAAAAATATATAGAAACAAATGAAAATGAAAATACAACAATCCAAACTCTCTGGGATGCAGCTAAGGCAGTCCTAAGAAGAAAGTATATTGCAGTCCAGGCCTATTTCAAGAAACTAGAAAAAGTGCAAATTCAAAATCTAACAGAGCACCTAAAGGAACTAGAAGGGGAACAGCAAGAGCACCCCAAACCCAGAAGAAGAAGAGAGATAATAAATTTCAGGGCAGAAATAAACAATATAGAATCCAAAAAAAAAACAGTTAAACAGATCAATGAAACCATGAAGTGGTTTTTTTAGAAAATGGCTCCTTAGAAAGAAATTAGAGAACACCCAAATAGACAAAGTCACGAATGATAATGGATCTGTTACAACCAATCTCTCAGAAATACAAGCAATCATCAGGGAATACTATGAAAAATTATATACCAACAAACTGAACAACCTAGAAGAAATGGACAAATTCCTAAACGCACATGCACTACCAAAATTAAAACGGTAAGAGATAGAAAATCTGAACAGACCCATGACCAGTGAAGAAATCAAATCAGTTATCAAAAATCTCCCAACAAATAAGAGCCTGGGGCCAGATGCCTTCCCTGGAGAATTCTACCAGACATTTAAGCAGAGTTAATACCCATTCTTCTCAAGCTATTCCAAAAAACAGAAAAAGAAGGAAAATTTCTGGACTCATTCTGCAAAGCCAGCATCACTTTGATTCCCAAACCAGATAGAGACCCAACAAAAAAAGAAAACCACAGGCCAATATCCTTAATGAATACAGATGCAAAAATCCTCAACAAGATACTAGCAAATCGAGTTCAACAGCATATAAAAAGAATTATCCACCATGATCAAGTGGGACTAATTCCTGGGTTATAGGGCTTGTTCAATATTCACAAATAAATCAATATGCTACATCATGAAAACAAAAGAAAAAATAAAAACCATATGATCCTGTCGATACATGCAGAAAAGGCATTTGATAAAATACAGCATCCTTTCTTAATAAAAACCCTTGAGAAAGTCGGGATAGAAGGAAGTTATTTAAACATCATAAAAGCCATTTATGAGAAGCCCACAGCTAATATCATCCCAAATGGGAAAAACTGAGAGCTTTCCCCCTGAGATCAGGAGCATGACAGGAATGTCCACTCTCACCACTGTTGTTTAACATAAGTGCTGTAAGTCCTAACATCAGCAATAAGACAACAAAAGGAAATAAACGGTATCAGAATTGGCAAAGATTAAGTCAAACTTTCACTTTCTGCAGATGACATGATACTCTACATGAAAAACCCAAACAACTCCACCAGAAGCCTTCTAGAACTGATCCTTGAATTCAGCAAAGTCAAAGGGTACAGAATCAACGTACAGAAATCGGTTGCATTTTTATACACCAATAATGAAGCAACAGAAAGAGAAATCAAGAAACGGATCCCATTCACAATTGCATGAAAAACCATAAAATACCTAGAAATAAACCTAACAAAAGATGTAAAAGACATGTACAATGAAAACTATAGAAAACTTATGAAGGAAATTGAAGAAGATGCAAAGAAATGGAAAAACATTCCATGCTCATGGATTGGAAGAATAAACATTGTTAAAATGTCATTATTACCCAAAGCAATCTACACATTCAATGCCATCCCAATCAAAATTGCACCAGCATTCTTCTCAAAGCTAGAAGAAACTATCCTAAAATCCATATGGAACCACAAAAAACCCTGAATAGCCAAAGTCATATTGAAGAAGAAAACCAAAATGGGAGGCATCGCAATCCCAGACTTTAGCCTCTACTATAAAGCTGTCATCATCAAGACAGCCTGGTATTGGCACAAAAACAGACACATAGACCAATGGAACAGAATAGAGAACCCAGAATGGGACCCACAAATGTATTGCCAATTAATCTTTGACAAAGCAGGAAAGAGTATCCAATGGAAAAAGAACCTCTTTAACAGAGGGTGCTGGGAAAACTGGACAGCAACATGCAGAAGAATGAAATTAGACCACTCTCTGACACCATACACAAAAATAAACTCAAAATGGCTGAAGGACCTGAATGTGAGACAGGAAACCATCAAAACCCTAGAGAAGAAAGCAGGAAAAAGCCTCCTTGACCTCAACCGCAGCAATTTCCTACTCGACACATCCCCAAATGCAAGGAAATCAAGAGCAAAATTGAACTATTGGGACCTCATCAAGATAAAAATCTTTGGGGGGGAGGAGCCAAGATGGCAGAGAGGAAGGGAGCTCTGTAAACTCCGTCCACACCATTTATCAAACTGAGAGGGATATTACGCTTATCTGCGAGAGCGGAAGGAGAAAATACGGACTCCAGAAAGAATAGAACTTCAAAGATACCTGAATATATTCTCCTGTATCTCATCCTTACCTCTCCCCTAAACTGGTCATACACTTTTAAATGGTCTACTGTCCTTTGTTGTCTCCGGCCCCCTTTTAAATATATTTTTTGTCTTTTCTTCTTTCTCTTTTCTTCTTATTTTCTCTTCTTCTCTTCCTTTCATCTCTTTCCCTCCCATTTTCTTTCTTTTCTTTCCCCCCTGTAATGTGTTTCTTTGTTTGATTTGTCTGTGTGTATGTGTGCTTCTGTTCCCTCGGTGTTTGTCAGTCTGTTTTCCTTCATAG
>PISW01015895.1:0-15139 GCA_004023785.1 Mungos mungo
TCCCCACGAGGACGACAGCGTGCTGGATAGAGGGTCTCAAAGAAGTAGGACCCTTGAGGTGATGCTGGTGGCCTGGGGGCATGGACCCCATGCTTCACCAAGGTAGCAAGGGAAGGCCCTGGGGGCCAGCGGCCACCATGCTGGGCGCCGATGTCCTGGGGGTTCTTGGGGCTTCGGAGATGCTCAGAGCATGTGCGTGGGGTGAGGGAGAAAGAGGATCATCAGGAAGGAAGGAGGGGGGCAGGCAGGGCTCACGCACCCAGTCTTCACAGTCTGTCTGGGTCCGGTCTTGTCTCTCCTCGCTCCTAGGCCCCTCCGGCTCTCTGGCACCCAGTCCCACCATGGTACCCAGGGTAAAACCAGGACCTGGGATCCCAACCTCCTCCTCCCCTAGGGACTAACACACTGTGTCCAAGGAAACCAAACAGGAGAGATAGAAGCCTCCTCCCTGTCAGTCCTGCCTGGCGCCCCTGGGTCCAGTTTGGAGTGGGAGGGATCAGGGTTTATAGACTGGGTTCCTGGGTGTGGCAGCGGAAATGACCCAGCCTGGCAGGCCCTCGAGGCCACGGGTGCCTCAGGTTCTGCAGGGATTTGACTGAGGTGGGGGTTCTGAGCAGGGGGCTGGGGCTAATGCTCAGTCCCGCAAGAAGCCCTCGAGGGGTCCTCCTCAGACCCTGCGGGCCCGCCTCCACAATGGCTGGCGTTTACGGCCAATGCCTTGCCTCCATGAAGACACAGTAAGAATATCCACAATGCACTAGCCCGAGTAGGAGGTGCCTTCTGGCCAAAATCGCTCATCCCCTCTCACCCTGCAGCCTCTGGGCAACAAGTGCAGACCCAGGGCTCAGGCTGCAGGATGATGGTGTGGAGGTGACAGAGAGACCCAGTCCTGCTGGGGAAGAAGGGCTGGAGGAGGGTAGTCGAGAAGGAGGTGAGGGCCCTGAGGATCAGACCAGGCCAGGGGTGAGTGGAAGGTGGCTGAGAACCAGCCGGGCCCTGGGGGACTTGCACAGGGGAATGGGACTGACCAGATCACTCAGTGCCACATAAGGGATGCAGTGACACCAAGGCCCTTCCAGTGGCCACCGGACCCTGCAGGGCCTGGGGAGGCCTGGGCCTCGTCTGCACTGCTGCTGAGCAGACAGCGGCCACATTCCACACAGGATGCGGGGCCAGGTCAGGCTCTGCAGTCACTGCTGGAGACACCCACACGGTGCTGTCATGCGGTCCCTGCTCTGCTTCCGAAACCTGAGGGCCCTGGCTGGAGACAAGCTCTGCTTTCGTTTTTCTTGGGGCAACAGGAGCAGGTGCTGAGCAGGGATCTGGCCCAGCACAAGGAGACACAGCAGGAAGGCCAGCGGTGGCCCAGGCGCTGCCCCTTTCTCTGCCGCATCAGAAACAGGCAGACAGGGTGCCAGGCAGGGACTGAGTCCTGGGGCCCTTTGCCCCCATGGCTATACTCAGCTCCCACGAGACCACCACCAGGGAGACAGTGTGGGGTCAGCGTGGTCTGCGTTCTGGCCTCAAACAGGAGGCACTGAGGCACCTGACCTGAGCCTGATGTTCCCCACATCCCAAGCCTGCATACGCCATGGCCAGTCTGCCCCCGGAATGTGTCCCTCAGGAACAGAGGGGCAGCCCCCCCAACACGCAGCAGGCAACCCCTTTAGCACAAACAGGTTTTGGATGAACCGCTAACCCTAGGTCCCCCCTGGGAGTGATTCAGGTGAGCCAGAGGCCACCGCGTTCTGCCTGGCCATTCACTTTGGCAGCCACTTGGCTGAGAAAAGTGTCAGCGGTGGGTGCCACCCCAGTGTTCTGTCCTCCGGGTTATGGGCATCTCTCAGGTTGCAGAGAGTGACAAAAAGCACAGGGCACAGGGTAGGAGGACTCCCATGTCAGGAGGCCAGGCCCTGCCCTCAAGGCCCCCCAATCGTCCCCTTAGGGGACAATGCGCATTTGGTAAGCACGCTGCGGGGCCAGTTCGGGACACACGCCTTCTGTCTTTCTGGGTCCTTCCGGGTCTGTGGCAGGAAGGGATGAGGCACCCCCAGAGTTCCCACTGCCACCCAGCAGCCCTGCAGTCACTGCAGCTAACCTAACCTGGGGCCTTGCCCTGCCACAGCGCCCTAGAACTAAGACCGGTCACATCAGAAGCCAGCCTTTCCGAGCAGGGGCAGGGCGGTGTGAGAGGCTGGCGGCCACGTCAATGGGGAACAGGGGATCTGCCTCCTCTGTTGCCTCTTTCGGAGGCTGCAATTCAGACCCTCCGGGGGCAGCAGTCCCTGTGAGCTCCGAAGGACACAGGTGCTCCCTGGTAGCCACGTGTTTCAGAGCCCTCAGGGGAAGGAAACTGCCAGAACCTAGCACTTGGGGCCAGCCAGGCGTCCTGGAGGAAATGCTGCACTAGAGAGCCTGGGGGTCCTCTGGGGCCAAAAGCAGATGAGTGCTTGGAGTGCTCCCTGGACAGAGGACATGGGGCAGCTCGAAAAGGCCCCAGAGCAGTCTCAGCTACAGTCAAGGGACAAAGTCGACAACGGATTATAACCCAGACCACAAGCAAACCCACAGTCAGGGACAGAGATCAGGAGAAAGCCCCAGGGGGGCAGCTGGAGGCGGGAAGGAGGCCAGGAACCAGCCCTCCCAGAGCCGGCCCCCCACCTGCACTGAGGGCTTCAGGCCCCAGAACGAGAGAGAGCTCCCTCTCCATGAGAACGGGAGCTGAGCGCGCAGGAGGAAGGGCAAAACTGGGAGATGTCTCACACTGGTGCGAGCTCCCAGCCAGAGGGCAATTCCGACCAGGAAGCCGTGGGGACTGACGCCAGCGGCTCTCGTGCAGGGCCTGAGAGAGGAGACCCATCACCACATGCAAAGCATGAACCGTGACAGGATTCTGGGTGAAGGAAACCCCGAGAAGGCATGTTTTGGGGACCACTGGAGAAATTTTACGATGGGCTACCTATAAGGTTGTACAATTTCTGCCCATCATCTTGATGTGGGGCCTGTGATGCTGGCTTTGGAGGCCCCACCTAGCGCCCCCAACCCTGAGCCCCAGGCCTAAATTTGGGGCAGCTGCACCAGGGCACACAGGACGCACGTTCCCGGCTCCGTGCTGCCAGGGAGAGGCTGGTCAGATCAGGGGCCGCCCGGCGCTGGGGGTCAGTGGGCTTGCACACCAGGCCACGGTGGATGCCCAGGCTCACTGGTGGGGTCGGCCAGCGATGACCCCCAGAGCACAGATGCTCTGGCAGAGCCGAGGTCGTCATCCACAGAGAAAATGTGAGGAGGGATCAGGGCTGGTGATGCCCACGTGCCCGGGGGAGGAGCACAGCTGCCCCTGACCGGGCTCCCCCCACCGGCCCGCACCTCAGCCCCATGTGTGTCCCCGACGCCTACCCACCAGCCTGAGGCCTACTCCGGTGACCTGGAACCTCCTTTCAAAGGTCCACAGGTTTCTCAGTCCCCACTGGGGCCCGTGTTCTTGCTCCTAGCGGCAGGAGGGCTTTCTATCCAGCCTCTGCCACTCCAGGCCCGGCCAACACCTGCCAACAGACTCAGTGGCAAGAGGGGCCACCGTTAACATCAGTGTCTTCCCCAGACCTGTCGTGTGGCTCGCCGGCCAGCCAGCCTGAGCCAGCCCATTGCAGACGTGCACGCAAGTGGGTTCGCACGGGGCACCCTGGACCCTGCGACTGCACGCCATGTAATGCCTGGGAGTCAGCCTTCAGTGTCTGAGCCTTGTGACCCCTTTGCGACCCCTTCCTGTTGTCCAGGCTGCTTGCCTCACTCCAAAGCCCCTCCACCAGGGTGCCCAGATGCGCTATCCCCGCACAGATGGCAGGCGAGCTGCAGACACTCCTGGGCTTTCAGCCCGGACGCTATGCCAGTAGGCCACACAGGGAATGGACATCAGGTTTCAGGCACTGTGGTCATGGCAGCTGTTTGGGGTGAAGAGGGGGAACAGGGTCGCAGAGCAGGGTGCCGACCTGCAGGTGACTCAGGTGTGGGGGACCAGCAGGCCTGGTAGGGCCCCGAGCCAGATCTGGGAGAGGACCTGTGGGGAGCCTCCCGTGACAGCAGGTGCTGCTCCCACAGTAAAGGATACACCATAGGCGATGAAGTTCCAGTTAGGCGGCAGGAAGGGGATGAAGATGCGGAAGTTGGCCAGGGCTAAGATGAACAGCAGAGTCCAGGCCAATGCCTGGAGGAGCTCAGGGACCTTGACCAGCCATTCCCTCGGGACACATTGGATCTCGGGACCTGTTTGTCCCTGGCTTCTGGCGGGCCCCGTCTCCGGCTCCAGCCATACATCCATCTGTAAGACGGGAGGAGGGGCGGGAAGGCACAGACTCGTGCCTGGCCTGCGTGGCCAGGGACACCCTGGGACTGCAGCTCACTGCCTCTGGGGACCAAGGCGAGCTGGTGAGGGCCTTCCCCGTGGGGCCAAGGGGAGTCCTGCAGTGTGCCCAGGCCACAACTATGACGCAGCTGCACCTCCACCTCCCCAACAAAAGACAGCTGACTCACAGGAGCTCCCTGCAGAGGCCGCTGCACTGGCCAGGGTGGCTGTGGACGGAGGCAGACGCCGTAACCACCGACCCTGCCCCCCGGCCGGGGCAGCCTGCAGGACTGATGCCACCACACCATGTTCCCTGGGGCAGGGCGTCCTGGGCACCCCTGTGTGCTCATGACACCACAGCCTGGCCAACATGACCCTCTGAGTCCTGACACAGGTCAGGCCCCGGATCATTGTTTTGTTCTGTGTCCTGCTTGGGATGTGCAGAGGTGACGCTCCCAAGTTCTCTGGTCACAGCAGAAGCAGGAGACACCTACCTCCTGGGAGACAGAGCCACTCCACTTCCTCCCTGGTCACAGTCCAGGCAGGACAGAAAAGTCCCAGGCTTACCTGAGGAGTAACAAAGCCAGTTGCCATGGCAGTGACAGATGTCAAGGCCCCTCACGATGCTGGGTCGGCCCCTCTTGGGTGTTGGGAGTGGGCAGGGTGGGCACAGCAGGGGACTCCCTGTAGACAAGGGCCAGGGCCCCACCAGGCTGCCAGCCACCTATGTGGCCCTGAGGTCTGACTACAACCCCTCCCACGGCAGCCCCTCAATGCCCCAGTGGTGTGTCCTGTCTCCAAACCTCCTGGTTCAGGCAGGATGTCGATGCCAGTGTTTTTCACGACAATCGACCCATTGGCCAATTCTGCTCTGGGACCCCAGACTTGCACCCTCCATCCAGACTTGCACCTTCCCTCCCTTGAACCTGCCCCCTCAGTGGTCATGGAAAGGTCATGGTGGTGGGGAAAAGGTCACAGAAAGGCCAAAGAAGAGGTGGGAGTGAGGGGCATGTGGACACTGCCCTGGGAAGGGGGTCTTTCCCAAGGATGGCTCGGCACAGACACTCCCTTTCCTTGCCTCTCCCCTCAGGGTCTCATCTCTCAGGTGCAGGAGCTTTCCAAGGCCCCATTCAGCCATCTCGGATCCCCTTCCTCTCCTGAGTCAGGGCAGAGCGGGGGCTCTGCTGCCCCTGGCACCACAGACTCCCTGGGGCACCCACTCAAGCCTCCTGCCCGGCCCTGCTGCCGGGCACCTGCAGTGGCCAGGTGTCCGCCCCCCCACCGGGCAGCCAGGACAGGCCCATGACAAAGAGAAAAGGGGATTACGAGGCCACTGGGCAGGGGCCAGGGACCAGCTTGGAGGGGAGGTTGTGTTTCCAACACTCCATCAAGAGCCCCCTACTGGGGAGCCAGGAGAACTCTGGGCTGGGGCGGGGGCTGTGCCATGTGGCTGATGCCGAGTCTGGCTCCATCCAGCCTGCTTACCTGGGCTTCCACGTCCTCAACATGCATCCCTTTGGCCCAACACACCACGCCCAGAGATCTCCAGGAGCAAGGTGTCTGTGGGGATGACAGGGACGCCAATCCTGGCATCCTTCTCTGGACACAGAAGGGCAAGGGCAGCTGGGGCCCCAGATGTGAGGTGTGCAGGAGAATGAGGGTGCTGGAGGCCAGTCTCCGGACAGGGGGAGAGGGGAGAGGGGCTGCCGCCTCCGGGCCCTGCTGACCAGCACGTGCCCATGGGCAGCCCCGTCCGGCAGCACAGCTCTGCGTGCTCACCTCCACCCGGAGCCAAGGACTCCTGTACCCAGTCCTGCCATCCACTGCTGTCCACAGCACGCCCCCAGAGACCCAGGGCAGACGACAGGGCATCCCAACCAGCATCTCAGCCCCCCAAGGACCCTGCCGTCGGCACAGCAGAGGCCGCAGCCGGTGGGAGATGCCAGTAACCCAACATAGCTGGGGGCAGAGCCTCCACAGCGCCCTCCCCTCTGAGGCCCCGGGGGACCCAGCATGAGAGCTGGGCGGTGCCGCACCCACTCCTGCCAATCAGCCCAGGCTGCAGGAAGTCACAGTCTTTACAGGGCTTGCAAGTGCCGTCAGTTCCATGAGGACGGCAGTGCCTTGGCCTCCTGCACGGAACGCGCCTCCCCAGAGACCCCTGTGGGCCCGCTGCCGGCCCCTCACCAGGGCTTCTTCTCAGGCCTGTGACCTCACACCTGCTGCCTTACCACTGCAGGAGGCTACAGGGCAGCGGGGCAGGAGAGGCGCTCCCCCAGGGCCCCCCAAGTCGGCGGGCAGTGGGGCCTCCTGGCTGACCCGGGGCCACAGTGACCTCAGCCACTCACACCTATGAGAAATGAGCCTCCCAAAGAGACCCCTTTGCTCCACAAGGAAAACTTCACCAGCTACCTCATCAAGGCCTGTTCACCACAGAAACACTAAGGACCAGACCTAACACCAGGCCCGCATCTCCCACCGGGGCAACAGGGACCTCCCTCCACACACGCCTGCCTGCCCAGAAATTCCAATGGGACAAATGTGCTGTTGGCCCCACTTTACAACCTACTCTCGTCCCCTCAACTGAGCACGGTGTCCCCTTCCCTCAACACACACGCGCCCACATTTCTAAGGCTCACAAAGCACCCCAGTACGTGCTCCACACCCTGCGGGGCGGGAAGGCCATTCCCAAGCTATGTTCGGGTCCCGCCTGGGGGCCCGCAGTCCGCACACCTAGACACCCCACCCCCGAAGGGTCAGCACTGGGGCGAGGGGGGCTGGGCAAGGCGGAGGGCGGGACAGGTAGGCGCTGGCACTCAAGTGCGGGCACACACGCCTACACTTATGCTCACACGTGCTCTGGTCACATGTGCACATGCACACGTGTACACCAGACTCAATGTGTGCACATGTGTGCTCACACATACACATGTGCACGGGCACAAAGGCACACGTGTGCACCAACATGATCAGACATGCTCACATGTGCAGACAGAAACGTGCTCTCATGTGCATGAACACAGATGCACATACAAGAGTACACAAGCGTGCACACTCACACCTGTGCACACTCCCCCCATCACTGTCGACACTTTTTGGGCTGCTCTGGGCCTACAAGCCCCAACTGGCCCCAACTGCCTGCATGCTCTCTAGTGTGAGGGGGGCCGGCCCCTGAAAATCACCCTGAGGCAAAGGGTGCAAATTGTTATGTGAAAACAAAATGACATTTTGTTTTACATGAATCGGGAAGACCTAAGGCAAAGCAGAAAGAGAATGGTCTTACTCTCTCAGTAAGTTTTAAGGAAAAACTATATAACAATTTGGTAAGAGCTCAAACTAAAGCAAGAACAAAATATTTTATCTACCCTTTCAAGTTCAAGTCCAATGGTGGAAGGACACCGATTCAGAGACCACATTCCTTGGAATTCAGAAGACATTCATTTAGCGCTGAGCTTAAAATTTAATATTTGAAATAAACTTTCGCCCCCCAGTGTCCTGACTGAAGGCCATAGTTCCCAGGGTGGTGATCCTAACTGGAGGTGGTAATTTGCAGGGACCTTCTCCTGACTGGAGGTCATGGTTCACAGGGACGTCCTCCTGACTAGAGGTCATACTTCACAGGGAGGTCATAGGCCACAGTAGTAACGTCCCTGTGGTCTGGAATCTAGTGAGAGCAATGAGCACAGCAGTCAGGGGCGAGGCAGCACCCCCGGTGGGTCTGGTGGAAATCACCCAAACCAGGACCTGGGAGCGAGGAGCTGCACTCAGCACGGCAGGCCCGAGGCCGGCAGGCCCTTCTCCCAGGTGAGCCTCCTGAACCTGAGTCTGGGAGACGTGCGGTGACCAAGCCAGCTGGCGGGGGTTTACACGGTGATCCTTGTATCCTATAACAGGATAGCGGGGGTGGGACTGACTCCCAGCCTGGCCCCACAGAGCTGGGGCCCCGACGGCCTCAGCAAGGATTACACAGCCCTTGACAGGGATGGGAGGGCTGGTCTGGCATGTGCACCCATCCTGCTTTGCTGTGGCACGGAGAAAGTGGGGGCCCCTGAGGCCAGCTGTAGGGGAGGGGACGCTTGAAGATGAGGGAAACTGTCCCCATGTGTGGTTCTGTTCACAGGAAGAGTGAGGGCCTCAGCGACTGCACCTTGAAAAAGTTCCCTTTTCTAAAGGTTCCTGCGCTGTGTGCTCAGGTGCGTGGACCCGCCTGGGAGCAAGGGGAGGGGAGGCGGACTGGCCTTCTCCCACCGGGGGCGGGCTCTGGAGCTGCTCCGCAGGGGCAGAAGCAGGCCTGGGGCCCCCGGGACCACCAGGGGGCTTGGGAGGGGGTGGGAGGCGCTCAACCATGACTCTTCACCAGCCCTTGAAAGGCCACATGAAACCCAAGAATTTAAAGTTCCCTAAGACTGATTTCAAGCTTATCACCAAAGAAAATTTTTAATATGTCCTCCAGCTTCCTAACATATTTTGAAGAATTTCATATAGGCCTCAGCTCATACCAGTTACCGACAGTGCTAATTAACACAAGGGAAAACATCACACCGAGGCTGTCGTGAACCTTGGAGCTCCATGTGGATGTATTTGGAAACTACAAATGCCTTTAAAGTATGGCTTTGAGGCGGAGTGAGAGGCATAGTGCAAATCAGGGTGGTACATGGTGCCCTCTGTGTCCTTTCTCTGCCTATAGAGTCCAGCGCTCCCCTTGGAGACAGCCAGGCAACAGACTGCCACTGGTGTCTGCGTGGAGGAAGGGGACCTCGGAAGATGGGGGCTGCCCTGCACCCAGAGGGCAGCAGGGCCCCTGCCCGCCTGGGAGCCGTCAGGCATTATGGGACTCTCGGGGAGTCCCTGCTCCAGACTTGGGGTCTTCCCTGACAGGACAGACTTTTATCATGCTGAAAGAGGGCCACGGGATGACATTGGTCTCCCCTGGAGCACCTGCTCCCCACTTAGGGCCTTCCATGTCAGGGTAGATGCCAGCGGCCCTTGCAGAGGTAAGGAAAGCTGCCATGAACACTCGGGGGCAAGTGAGCGAGGGCTCATCCAGTCCTCAACCCCAGGGAGCAGATCCCACCCTCTGCAAGGAATCCCAAGGACAGCCTGCCAGTCACCTGGCTCACTGGCGGTGGTGATGGTGCTGGGCAACATGGACTGGACCTGCTGGGTCCCCGAGGGTGTGTCCGGGGACAGCACACCCCTGCTGCTGCTGGGCAGCAGGTGCCTAAACATGATTTACATTGTGGCCGACTCCCCAGCTGTGCTCTCCAAGGATGAGGGATCTGGGTAGGACACTTGGCCAGTGTACGCTGTACATTCCATCACACACATCATGCACTGCATCGTAAAACAAACACACACCTTCATTGCACCTTTGTCTGGAGGTCGGTGCTTTGTTGTCCAAATATTCTGGAAGCAACACCTTGAGCCATAAGCTCAGTGTACATCTCCCTCCCATGCCCCAAAATTGAATGTGGCACCCCCATCCTCCCCGTCGCCTGGACGGGGGCCCTATGGTCCCTGTCCCTGGATCTCGCATTGGCCATCTGTCACGTGGACCTGTTCTCCAGTCTCACATCCGTCTGTCCTGAGTGGCTGCAGTGCACTTCTGGGCCTGCCCAGTCTGCCCCTGCCACCTGACATGTATGTTGCGTCTGGGGCACTGTACCCAAGTCGACCCCAGTCCCCACTGGGCCGTGCCTGGAAACTTGAGACGGGCCTGGGCTGACCCGTCTCTGGCTCCGGGTGTGATTCTGTCCCTGATTCTGCTGATGACACCCCCTGAGCCAGACCAGCTCCAGAGGCCAAGGAGGGGCCCCTGTGGCCGCCCTCTCCCTTGTAGAGGCTGAGAGGGGGCTCATGCCCTCACCCATGCCAGGGCATGTGGAGCCTGCTGCACGCAGTGCTGCATGGCCCCCAGGCAATGGCTGGTGTCCCTGCAGTGAGGTGGGTCAGCAGATACCCTGTCCCTGGCTCAGTGTCTGTCACTATTAGGATTGGGTGCTTCTCTAAATTCCCTGTTCTTTTTTAAATGGTGCCTGTTCTTGCCTCCCACATTCTGCTCCCATTTCTGACTTACTCCTAGTCCCTCTCATGTCCTCTGTGGGCCTCAGAGCAGAATTAGCCCTGCTGTCCCTCCAGGGGTGTCTCTTCCTGTCCTGTGATTTGTCTGATGTGCTCGTTCCTCGCAGGGGCTGGCAGGCCTTGTCTTAGGACACATGGGACCTCAGGGGACAAACACTGGAGTGGGGGCCAGGACACGTACTTCAGTAGAGGTGGGACATAAGCAGATGTCCAAGCAGAATGATGCCGAAGATCAAAACCAGCAGGATAAAGAGCCCAGTGACCAGGCCCGCCAGGGTGTCTGCCTTCACAGGGAACTGGGGGAGGAACAGCAGCCACATGTCGGCCTCAGCAGAGTCTGTGGAGGCAAGGGAGACATGTATGTGTCCAGCACCAGGGGCAGGGCCAGCCTCTCCTCCGGAGACCATGCTCTGAAGTGGGGGAGGGTCAGCAGCCCGACGGAGCCCCTTCCCTGCCTGGATGTGTGCCCTACACCTCACCCAGGTGCCCTTGTGGCCCCCTGACTGACGTAGAGATCACAGCCCCACTTGATGGGTCTGGAAGGTGAGGCTGGGGAGGATGATTAAGTGTCCAGGTGGGAGAGCCTGGCCCCCTGCCTGGCCCAACACCCGCCCTGACCTGCAGGCCACGCTGCTGTGCTGGGCCCTCCTGGTTCTCAGCTGGCTGTCCTCACAGTGAACTGCAGGACGGTGGCTGGTGCCTTGGGGCATTTCCAGGACTTGGTCTTCTGGGCCTCCAGGGCTGCTGATCCTTCCAAACTGAAGTGTAGAAAAGCACTGCGGAGTGTGTAGGCGGGCCCCTGGAGACTTTTCCAGCTGAAAGGCTCTCATCATCCCCACCCCATCCCCACAGAGGCTAGGAAGTACTGACTCCAGTCCCTCATGTGGCACGGCATGTGGCCACAGCCTCGGGGATTATAATGCAGGGTGTGTGAGGATGGCTGCAGCGTGGGGTGGCTGGCCACATGCTTGTCCCCTGAGCTGGTGATGTCTTAATGAATTCCGAGCGATGAGAGCAATGTGCCTCAGGGAACTGTCTGTTTAACAGCCCCACAGAACTGACAGTTAAACCGCCCCATGGAATCTTCTGGAACAGCTAACCCAGGAAATTGCCTCAGTCATCAGGCATTCGTGTACAGTGGGTCCTCGATGGTACCAGTGCCAGCATGTGGCAGAGAGAAGCACCTGCTGGGGCCACGATGCCTTTGTCCAGATTGCACATGGCAGCGAGCGTCCTGCCAACGCCCATGGGAGGAGGTGAGGCCACGTGCTGCAGAACGTGGGGGTGTGCAGGGGGCCTCTTACCACGTGCGCTGCATCCCACACTACCATGTGCACACGTGTGCGCACACAGATAATCAGAGGTTTGTGCCAACACAGTGCAAAGGACAGTGTTTGAGAAGTCCCAGCTGCGAGGTGACACTGGGTGCTGCCCCAGGCCTGGACACACAGAGGGTGCAGCAGAGGGGCACCCGGTCCCTGTGCCATTTTCACTTTAATATACAGCAGTTCGGGCCCTGCTGGAACTTTTGTGCCTGTGCCTTTTGATGGTGGCCCTGGGTCACATACTCATAGGTACTCATCTGCTGGACACTAGAGAGGAGAAAGGAGGAAATGGGCAGTTACAATTATGCAAGTGGGCAGAGTGGCCCGCAGGCCTCAACCCAGCCATCCAGGGTCCCCCGCAGGGTACCTGGGAGCTGCCTCCTAACCCAGAGTGCTGGGGGACGGCTGCACCTGGACTCTGGGGGCCCATGGCCTGTGGCCCCAGGCAGCAGCTCGTCATAGCCCGAGGGTGCTAGGCACCACCCACATCCCAGGACCCGCCTCACAGGCCCATAAGGCCAGTGTGGACCCGGACACTGGCTCCACCACTGTGACAGAGGCACCGGGTCACAGAAAGGACATCTGAGACCTATGTCACAGCACCACCCACGAAAAGGGTTCTGTGCCTGTCTCAGCCTTGTGCTTCAGCATAGGTGCCAGACCTCCGGTATCGCTTTCCCCAAAACCAACAAACACGAGGACAGATGGCCCTTATTTATATCTGGGGAGGGAGAAGGGCCACCCACAGAAGCTATCTGCAGCTTGAGAAGCAGACGGAGGGTGGCCGCTCCACACCCCCCGTGGAGCCCGTCCCCTTCCCTGCGTGCGTCCACCCATGTTTGCTGTGGCTTCCCAGTGAACTTGCCTGACTCTCGCTACTTTCGTCCACCTCCCTCGGAACCTGTCTGTGCGAGGACACAAACTGGCGCCTGGTCACCAGCTCGTGAAAACACTCGTTCTTTTGCAGGGATTGGCATG
Source organism: Mungos mungo (assembly GCA_004023785.1). NCBI lineage: Eukaryota > Metazoa > Chordata > Mammalia > Carnivora > Herpestidae > Mungos > Mungos mungo. The sequence goes on from PISW01015895.1 coordinate 12,724, forward strand.
ACTGCCATCACCATCAGATGGCAAGTACACTCTGTGGTTTCCCAGAGCTGACACTCATTCTGAGATTTGTGTAATGCCATCATTTGCTGGTAAGGAGAGGACCTGCGGCCAGGGAGGGAGACCAGAGTCCAGCTGTCCCCCCAGCGATGCTAGCCGCCAACACAGCAGCCTTGGGTCACTGGCCTTGGGGAGGCTATATCCCCTTCCTGTTGCGTGGGCGAGAAGAGGGTCCACCCAGCCTTCCACCCCGGGGTGCAGAACCTGCCCTCTGCAAGGAAGCCCAAGGACAGCCTGCCAGTCACCTGGCTCACTGGCGGTGGTGACCATTCCCAGCAATATGCATTGCACCTGCTGGTTCCCCCAGGGAGTGTCCTGAGATAGCACATTCCTGCTTCTGCTGGGCAGCAGGTACCAGAACCGAACTCTGTTCTCATCGAATCTCCAGCCGTGCTCCTCAAGGAGGAGGGATCTGGGTGGCCATATGATCAGTGTACGCTGTACATTCCCTACACTCATCATGCATTCACACACACGCCCATTCACACTGCATCACATACACAGATGCACACTTCTGCTGCATCGCACACACCACATGCACATCTGCTCACACACAATCAGAGGATTGTGCCAACACAGCCTCCGGGCCCTGGCCTTTAGGATCTTCCCTGTTGCGTGGAGGCGGCCTTCCCCACATCCCTGCTGCGTGTACCCCCACATCTGTGCGTCCTTCTGGGAGGCCTTGCCCTCACCGACGCTGCCCTCCACTGGTGCTGCAGTCTCCTCAGGGTGTCCTTCAGCCAAACTTCAAAATGGGGCATCCGGCTGCTGGCCCCTTCTGATGGCCCCCAGCAGTCCCCCGCCACCTCAGGGTGGTGGTGTAGCGCCCTCCCCTGGACAGCAGGTGGTCCCAGCGCCTTGCAGAAACGGTGAGGGACATCACTGCTGTGACTGGGCTACGAAGGCTGGCTCTGCCTTGCCGCTGCCTTCCTGCCTGATGCTCCCTCGTGCTGGGGTGCCCAGAGTGGCAGGAGGCACTGGCCCACGACTCAAGGGGATCTGAGGCCTGAAACTGGCCTGCCAACATCCTGGTGATGAGGCTGGATGTGGGTCCCTGTTAGATGAGACCACAGCCCCTCCTGGCACCTGGCGGAAGTCTTGCAGCAAAGCAGGGCCCGGGGAGCCGGCTGTGCTGTGCTGAGACCATGAGCCACAGACACCGCCAGGGGATGACTCTGCTATTTCAAGCAGGGTGAGATTACTAGAACACTAGCTAAGTTCCCACCTTTGTCTGGAGGTCGGTGCTTTGCTGTCCAAATATTGTGGAAGCAACACCTTGAGCCATAGCTCAGTGTGCATCTCCCTCCCATGCCCCCACAGTGAGTGTGGCACCTCCACCCTCCCCGTTGCCTGGGGGGGGGGCCCTCTGGTCCCTGTCCCTGGATCTCCCATTGGCCATCTGTCCCATGGACCTCTTCTCTAGTCTCACATCGGTCCGTCCTGAGTGGCTGCAGTGCACTTCTGGGCCTGCCCAGTCTGCCCCTGCCACCTGACATGTATGCTGCGTCTGGAGCACTGTCCCAGGTCCACCCCAGTCCCCACTGGGCAGAGCCTGGAAACTTGAGGAGGGGCCTGGGCTGACCCACGTCTGACTCCGGGTTCAGCTTCTGTCCCTGATTCTGCTGATGGCACCCCCTGAGCCAGACCAGCTCCAGCAGCCAAGGAGGGGCCCCTGCGGCTGCCCTCTCCCTTGTAGAGGCTGCAGAGAGGGGTCATGCCCTCACCCATGCCAGGGCATGGTGGAGCCTGCTGCACGCAGCACTGCGTGGTCCCCAGGCAATGGCTGGTGTCCCTGCAGTGAGGTGGGTCAGCAGATACCCTGTCCCTGGCTCAGTGTCTGTCACTGTTAGGATTGGGTGCTTCTCTAAATTCCCTGTTCTTTTTTAAATGGTGCCTGTTCTTGCCTCCCACATTCTGCGCCCATATCTGACTTCCTCCTAGTGCCTCTCATGTCCTCTGTGGGCCTCAGAGCAGAATTAGCCCTGCTGTCCCTCCAGGGGTGTCTCTTCCTGTCCTGTGATTTGTCTGATGTGCTCGTTCCTCGCAGGGGCTGGCAGGCCTTGTCTTGGGACACATGGGAACACAAAGGACAAACACTGGAGTGGGGGCCAGGACACGTACTTCAGTAGAGGTGGAACATGAGCAGATGTCCCAGCGGGATGATGCTGAAGATGGAAAGAAGCAGCATGAAGAGCACAATGACCAGGACCGCCAGCGTGTCTACTTTTACAGGGAGTGGGGGGAGGAACAGCAGCCATGTGTTGGCCTCGGTGATGTCTGTGGAGACAAGGGAGACATGTATGCGTCCAGCACCTGGGGCAGGGCCAGCCTCTCCTTCGAAGACCATGCTCTGAAGTGG
>PISW01015896.1:0-15138 GCA_004023785.1 Mungos mungo
AGAGGAGGGGGAGAAGGAGGGAGAGGGAGAGGAGGAGGAGGGGGAGGGGGAGGAGGAGGGGGAAGACTGGCGATTTCCTCTCCACAATGACTTGGCTGGAAGACAGCGTGTAACATCTTCAAAATCCCTGAAGGACAACGCCTTTGAGTCTAGCGTTCGACGCCACACGAAACCTGGTGCCCGGTGTTCCCGAGACACCGGGGAGCACACGTTACCCCCCCGATGGCTCTGCTGGAGCAAGTGCAGGCCACCTAAAACACACCAGCCTCCCAGAGCGGCCCCCTCCACGTTAACTGTCGGCGTCACCACCAAAGACAAACTCTGCACAGAAGTCCATTGAGTCAACAAGTGTGTCAGGGCCCACAGGCCACATTAACCAGGGTAGAGACCTACGGTGAGGGAGGGGAGGGTCCCGATGGAGCAGATTTCCCATCAACTGGGTCTTCGGATTGGAAAATCCATATAATCAGAAATAAACCTCTGGACCGAGTATGGATTATTGAAGTGCTGAGAGTCTATTTACAACACCCCTTCCCGTGCATCTCAAAATGTTTAATGGGAATCTCCACGCCAGCCCTCCTGGTCCCCAGATCTGAAGGCAGCAAGCCATCTGTTTTTGCAGAACCCGGGTGCTGACAGAGGTGGGGAAGGGAGGGTCTCGGTCCTCACCTTTGGAGCCAACCCCCCGGCTCCTCTCGATTCGGCAAGCCCTCCTCCCCCTGCTCCTCCCTGGTTCAGGGTCATTCTCTAAAAAGCTGAAGTAGTCGGATTTGAAAATGTGCAGAGAGCCTGTTTACAGCCCACGTCAATAAACATGTATCAGGAAATGCTAGTTTGTAAGGAAATTAAATGAGATTATTATGGTGAAATTTATCGTTTCGTCCATGAGCACCGCTCCGCCTTTGAAAGGTTAGACTCGGGGTAATAGAGAGAGTGCCGGCCGGTACCAACCGCATGGACAATAGAACACGGCTGTCACGAAGGAGGGACGGAACGGGAGAGAGTCACGGCCCCTTCGGAGCCACAGTCACTCACCGCTCGCAGCCCCCCCCCCGCCCCCGTGGACAGGCGTGCGGCTCCGTCTCTGGCAAACTAATTACTAACACGAGAGCCCCGTCCTGACGCAGGCGTCCGGCTTCCCCGCGGGCCTGCCCCTGGGCCACAGACAACGAGTGGCCCCCTGTCTCTGCCCTCGAGGAACTTACCGTCTAGTGGGGACACGGGCACCTATGTGGGTCTATGTCAGACGCCCACTGAACTTCATCCCTGGAGGAGGCGGCCAGGAAGAGCGGGGTAGGCCCCGGCCGCCGAGGCACTCAGTGAGCACAGGCCACGGAACGTGGAGGCCACGGGCCACAGGCCACGGCCGGGACGAGCTGGGCTGGGCCTCTGGAGAGAATCTGGGATCTCAGATTTTCCATGATCGTTGACAGGGACAGACGAACCCTCGTTTGGGGGGGCCGGTGAAGACTCCCTCGAACAAATAAGTCCTCAGGGACCCGAGCAAAGCACGGACCACCAGGTCCGAAAGCCATTGACACAGGACTGAGGGCCCTGCTCGTCACGGGCGACTGCGGGGAATCTTGAGAGCAGTGGTGACTGCAGGCAATGTCCCCTCGCAGGGGACTCGGCAACCAGACTCGGCGAAGACACAACTCGCCGCCAACAGGTGACTACGTCCCAAGCGATGTGGTGGCAACAGGGCACTGGAGGCACAGAAGGAAATACAGAGAAAGGTGATTATCTCTGTGTGGGGTTTCCCAGAGAGACGTCAGCCCGAGGGCGAGGGCTGAACGGGGTCTGCAAACTGAAAAGGAAGCTCTTCGGGCCCTGAAGGGGGGAGAAGGCGTCCCAGGCGGAGGGCAGCATTCCCAGAGCCTGGGGGGGGGGTGTGGGCGGCACCCCGGGGTTTGTGGGGCACGGAATGCGACCAGGGTGGCGAGGAGGACAGACTGCACCCTGGCCAGGCGTCCGGCCCGGGGCCGCGACTGCTTCCAGAAGGCACAGGGGGTGTGTCTGGCAGAGCAAGGGCACGATGATCAGATCTGCATTTGCCAAACCCCCGTGGCTGCCTGGTAAGGACAATTCGGGAAGGGTAACTGCGTCCTCGGGAGACATGCTTCGGTCCGAACCACGGCCACAGCCGCGGGGACAGTGGGAGGAGGTGCGGTGACAGGCAGAGGGAGAGGGGAAGCCCCGGTGCCCAGCTTGCCCGCCCGGGCTCACAGGGCACCCGCCAGGGACAGTGAGCGCCCTCGCGTCCTCGCCGCCATGACAGTCATCGAGTGCTTTGTTATCTTATTTTAAATGGCTCTTTCTTTGGCTCCACCTGGGCTAGGGCCATGCCTGTAACGTCCCCCTTCTTTTTTCAGTTGTTTTAATATTTGTTTATTTTTGAGAAAAACAGAGCAGGAGCGGGGGAGGGGCAGAGAGAGAGGGAGACACAGAATCCGAGCTGTCAGCACAGAGCCCAGCGTGGGGCTCGAACCCACGAACCGCGTCGTGACTTGAGCTGAAGTCGAAAGCTGCCCCGGCTGACGGGCCCGGGCGCCCTGTGGCCTCCCCTGTGCGTGCCCAGCAGCCAGCAGCCGAGCCCGGGATGTGCTGCAGGCACTCACTGAGGGGTTGGGATTTGCTGAGTTCAAGTGCGAGGTCAGCCAGCCGAGGGAAAACGCACGCCTGGCCGCCGATGGCCTTGCACTCAGAGAACTTGGGCATTAGCTGCCCACCGGCAAGCATCTCGGGCAGCGGGGAATGGGAATCCCGGTGGATCTGACAGGGTGTCCAGAGACCCCAAGGAACCAGAGGGAAGGTTGGAAACCGAGCGTTCCGGGAGAGGGATGCGGCTGGAACTCCCAGAAGATAAAAATACTAGGTTCCCAAAGGGCACGGTCTGCAGGGGTGAAGCCTGTGAGTCTCGCCCCCAGCCAGCCCTGCATGTCCTCAGTGGGCTTGTGGGCACCGTGATGTTGGGGGCAGAGACGGCACTGTTGAGCTGACTCTGAAAGCCCGAGGCACCATCAGCCGTGGTCAGCTCTACGCCCTTGACCTCATTCCAAGCCCCGAGGACGCGGGCAGCAGAGGGCGGGGCGGGGGGGCAGGTGGACTGTGGAGCATGGATGACAGCGTGTCCCTCCCTTTCCGGAGAGGGTGAACACATTAAACCACGTGCGGGAGCACCAAGGAGGACCCTGCGACCTGGCGCTGGTCCCGCCGGCAGGCACAGGTCAGAGACCTGGGCCTTTGCTCATCCCCCAGGGAGGGGGGCAGATGCACCCCCCGCCCGGTGGCCACGCCGGCCGGGGTTTGGGGATCCAAGCAGAGCGTGGAGGGACAGTGCCGCCTCGGCGGTCGGTGCTCACTCTGTGTTTGCCACACGCTGGGTATTGCCAACCCCGGAAACTTCCTGACACAGCTCCCGGGCTTCCTGGGGTCTTCTCCCCACTGCTTGGCCCCTGGGAGAATGACACCCAAAGTCAATTCCCTGTCCTTCCAAGAAACCCCTTACAGCACATTCTAAACACCCTCCCTTTAAAGGCAGGCTGAGCGGAGCTGGGCGGCCTGCATCTCAGATCCCTGGATCCCAGAGGGGCTCATGGGACACGCGTGGGGGACGTCGCTCCTGAGTGGTCGAGGTGAGGAGGGGGCGAGCCAGGGTTCTAGAAGCCACAGGGGCAGCTGAATCTTTCGGGATGGGGGGGCCACGAGGCCCGCCAGGAGGTCAGGGAGGGACTGTGTCTCCGGGGCCACCCAGGGAATCCCACCGAGGCACACTAGTGGGAGTGTGTGGCCGAAGGCTGGGAACTCGGCCCTCTGCAGAACAGCTTCCTATCTGCTCCTCCCCAGCCTCCCAAGAGGGAGAAAAGATTTGGAGCACTTAAATGAAAAAAATATACATCCCGGGGCCGGCTGCGGCTAAGAGCAGGGCCATCTTCACCTGCTGGGTCATTCGGATGAGTGTGTCACGCAGCAGGTGGTGACGGAGTCCCGCCGCTCACCTTGTGCTTCCCAAGGACACGCAGGGCACAGCGCAAGACCCTGCCCTTCGAGGACCTGAGCTACCTGAGAAGACAGAGCGCCCTGCCTCCGCTGGGAGCCCCCCTCGTCTGTGACTCCACCCCGCCCGGCCTCCACGCTCCCTGCAGAGCTGGACAGAACGAGGTCCCCGTCCCTGAGAAGCGGCAGCCTGTCGGTCCGGGAGCGTGCACCAATGCCCACGTTCCGGAATGAGTTAGGTGTTCTGGAACCAGGGCGCAGAGAAAGAGCGGGAGCAGCCAGGAGCGTTGATGGATGGTGATTATGACCATGCAGAACCGTCTAGAAGGAGGTGGGAACTTGGCGAGTCCTCGGGAGATGGGTGGTAGGAACCAAAACGCAGGCAGAGGGCTCAGCTTCCGTGGGTGAGGGTCCACCACCTCTGGGACAGCCAGCGCCCCTGAGAGGCTGCACGCAGCTGAACAGCATGGGTGTGGCAATGAGGGCGGGCTCGAACCTGGGGCAGAGGGCAGGGGGCGTGGGGTCAGCCTGTTCGGGGAAGGACGCCGAAATGTGCCTTTCAGGCGACGGGAGGGCATCAGACGTGGCCACCTGATGAGGCAAGCGTGGGCTCCTCCTCTGTGGCAGACTGCGAGACCCCAGAGAGAAGCAAGGAGTGATGGGACCACGTTACAGAGAGTGGGGGAGGGGAGGAAGGCGCTCACCATTTACACGCGGCGTGAGCACTTCCCACCCGTGTGTGCCCCCTGCCTAGGGAAGTGGGCGCCTCCCCAACACGAACCACACTCCAGGAAGGCGGCTGACGCTGGCCATGGCTGTCCACCGGCATCCGACCACTTACTAGAACCTTTCAAAGGAAACTTTCGTTGAATCTACAAATAGGGTCCTTTAGCATACGCATGACCTGTCCCCTTTTATAGATGAGGGGCTGAGACGGAAAGATGCTCAGGACCGCAGGGCTGCCTGCGGCTTCCCCTGGGCTCGGACCCACGCTGCTGAATTCCCAGCCATGGCCAGCTCCCAGTGCACCGGGCACTCCCAGCACGGACACCCGCGTGGGCAGCCGGGCGCGTCAAGCCCATCCTGTCCCTACAGCGACGGATCCACATTCCTCCACAGCCCCCTCCTCCTTGGTGCTTGGCAGACACCACAGGCCACGCCACTACCACGAGGCGTGCGTAGGGGAGGGGACTCCGGAGGGACAAGGAAGAGGGTCGGCGCCAGCCTCTGCTGCACGGACATTCACTAGCGTAGCCCATGGCGGCACGTTCCCGCCCAGAACCACAGCCCCTTTCCGGGGCCCCACACGGCGATCCGTGCCCTTGCTGGGCAGCCAATCCAGGCAAGAAGGGCCAACTGGCTAGTTGGTTGGCTGGCTGGCTGGTGGGTTTGAGTTAATTGGTTTGTTTTGAGTTGTCTGGTTTTCGGTTGGAGGGTCGGCAGGTGGATGGGGGGGCGGATGGGTTGATTGGCTGGTGTTCTTCCTAAATGACAAGATTTTGGTCCTCACATCCAACAGGAAACATCCTCCCGCAGTAATGAGTGGGTCTGAATCCTAATTCTCCCTTTACGGTGGAGACCCGCCATCCGTGAACTCCGTTTGGATCACTTCACCTCTGCTTTCTTGGCACAAACGAGAAAGGAGGGAAAGAACTATTATCCTGTCTCTCCTGCTCAATCAGTGAGCAAGACGCCGGAGGTGAACACCGCCTCTTCCTCCCATTCACGCTCAGCCCTGACGATATGAGCAGCTCCTTAGCTCCGTGTGCGTTTAGCACCTTGAGATAGTGTTTTAATACAAAGCAGCCTCTAACACAAGCCAATGACTTTGTCTGGGTCTCAAACAAAGAGACACCCAGCAGTGAGAGGGCTGCGGGCTCCCTGGGCGCGCACGCTGTGGAGACGTTTGTAGACGCTTTGAGGAATTATCAAAAGAAAACCGGCTGAGTCAGGACTTCCGCCATCACAAAGGGTGTAAATCCCACAGCAGGAGCTCCTTGACCGTAGCCCGTGATTGACGTTCTTCCCAGGGGCGTTTATCGAGCGTGGGTGAGGCACGGGAAGGATGCCGTGCGGGGACGGCATCCGTGTGCCCAGCCTGATCTCGCCCTCAAGATCCTGCTGGTTTTCCCCAAAAAATATGTCCTCAAACTAGAGACCCAAACGGTCCGACGTGACTGCTCCCTGCGTTCATCCGTCCTGCAAACACTTACCGACCACTCTGTGCCCTGTTCTGCTCGAAGCCCCGAAGGGCAAAGGGGCAGAACGGCACCCGTGCTCACAGCAGGAGCCGCGCACTCCCCAGATGGCTGCACGCCCCCGGGGGTCCCAGGCTGAGGCGGGCTCCCGGCCTTGGCTGTGTGACATCCGTCGAGATGGCTTAGGTCCGGTGGGTCTGACACACATCGTCCCCGTGTCTTGTTAGCCACGCATCGTGTTTCCATGGGGAGCAAACTGGTTCTGAAGTGACATTTAAACGCCGGCAGAGAGTGGCCAACACCACGCCGCGTCCTTCACGACAGAGAGCCCCCACGACCCCCCCAGAGCTTGTTCCCACGGCCCCGCGGCGGGACCCGGAACATCCTCGCCCCTGCGCCCTGCACGTCTGAGTGGGCGCTGGAAGGAGCTCCGCCCATGTTTATTCATGCTCTGCACTCAATTAGCTCAGGAGCAGTAGGAAGCCCAAGTTCAGGAGTAAAGCTCCACCCAGGAGTCTCTTACGAAATCCCTCTCCCAGTGGGAGGCTTTCTGGGAACAAAAGCAAACCCATTTAACTTATTATTGAAATTGATTATCCTTTCTGCAAGACGCCCTGTCGCCTTTGCCTGGAGGGAAGACGAAGGAAGGGCTGAGAAGGGATCCGGGGCAGGACCAGGCGGGGGCCTTGTCTGCCTCTCAAGGAGAGACTCCCAACTCCCGCTTCGCACCAAACCTCAGCTGGGGGGTGATCAGAGCCACCGCGGATGTGTGTGACTCAAAACAGCCTGCCCTGTTGGCTCAGCCGCCCCCCGCCCCCCCGGCCCCGGGCACCAGAGCTCCCCCACTGAGCTGGCATTGATGCCTTCGGGTTGGCAGGAGGAGGAGGGTGGACCCCACCATCCCTCGCCCTCTGGACTGACTCCATGGGCTCCGGGGGTCACCATCAGTCAACACAAGAAGGCGCGGCCGGCGAATGCGCGTGAGCAAGGGACCAGCTGCCCCCGGGCAGCACAGGAGGCGGCCAAGGGGGCGAAAGGAAATCCCCAGGGGCTCCAGGGAGGAGGGGCCATTGCAGCTGGTTCCCAGGGAACCCCGGCACCCCCAGGGCACTGTCTACAGGGGCTATAGGGGAAAAAAGACGCCCTCTCTTGTATGCACCTCACAAAATGGTCTTCATTTCATAATATTCAGGCAAAAAATGGCTCTTGCTCCATCCCCGGGCCAACAGAATACTAAACAGAGGACTACTCTACAAATCTACTCAGCCCAGCGACAGAGCCGGGCCTTTGGGCAGGTGTTCGGCCTGGAGACTGGAAGGAGGGGGAGGGGGCTAAGCCACACACATTCACACACACACACACACACACACAAATACCACCAGCACTACCACCAGGGCTGACAATCCATGAGAAATACACTACGATCAGGTTCAGAATTCATACCCCGGGGCAACCAGGAATAGGGGACGATTAATTCCGACTGGAAAGCAGGCTTTAACTCAGCGTCTGTGCGCCCCATTCTGAGGAGCAGCCCCTGATCTGGGCAGGGCCCACAGCGGGGGCGCGGCCCGCAAGCACATTTGGACAGCAGCTCCTGCCTTACAAGGAGGTGGTCCCTTCATTACTTGCAGCAGAGTGCAATCCTGGGGCCCTGGGGGTTTGGGACAAAAGTCTCCAGTTCCAACAGAGCCATGAGCAACGGGGCACGTTGACCCTGGCGGGCAGGTGGCCAAAGGAAGGCGGCATAGGGTCACCCCAGGGTGGTGCAGGGAAGAAGGGAGGAGCTTCAGGGCGGGGGACCTCCACCAGCCCACGGGCAGACCTCGGTCATCTGCACAGGGGTCCCGGGAGGGGACTGACCCTGGGCGGGAAGTGTGAACCTGAAAGGCTTTCTCTGGTGAGACAGGCTTTGCTGGAAGGAGGGCCCGGTGAGCAGAGTGGAACCGAGCTGATGTCCTCTCAGTAATTAAATACATCAAATTTATCACGATGCCACTTTGAAAACTCAGGTTCCCCACAGAAAGCAGAATTCCACTCAGAGGGTGAAGCAGGGAAATTAATGAGAGAGTTATTTCCGGAAACCAGAGCAGGGCGGGGAGACACCCTGGGGACTGCAGCCCCAAGCCCAGCGGCAGCACGGGCCACGGCCACCTCCAGGCGGAGGGCAAGTGGGAGCAAGAGACGGCGCTGCAGCACGGGAAGGAGCAGGGCCGAGAGGCCTGCACCTCGTTCTGCTCCTGCCCCATCCCCTGCCGGGACCCTCCAGCTGCAGGGTAGGGTAGGGCAGAGCATGGGTCTGGGGGTGTGGGGTGCAGATGGCGAGTAGCCAGGGCCCCTCCCACCTGGGGAGGCAAGAACTGCCGCCAGCCGCCAGTGGATGCTCAGGCGCACTAGGGATTCTGACACGCCCAGAAGACGCCACGCCCACAGCGGATGCCCCGCCCACAGGGCTCATGGACGACCGCAGACTCCTGTGTGTCTCCCTTTGGCCCTTCCTGAGAGCCAGAGTAGGGCACACAGCGGGGTTCCGGGCCCCACGCCACTGGTGGGAGGCTCCGGGAGGTTGCAGGGTGGGGGCAAGTGCAAGTGCGCGGGGCAACACGTGGTGGGGGTCATCTCAAGGAGGGGCTGGCCTGGTGCCCAAGCTGGCTGGGCTGGGCACAGAGACCCCCGTGTGCCATCCCGGGTCCTGACTGCTGGGACACAGCCGAGGCGCAGGACAGGACGGCCCAGGGCTGTGGGACCGGGCTCCGCTCCCACCGCCAAAGCCTGAAGGCCCCGTGAAGAACAGTTTGAAACATCAAGAACTCGAACAGCGCGCTCCCGCCTGGAGCCGTGATGAGCGCCGGCGGTTTGCACAGTGCGCCACACGTGGGTGTGCATCTGTGCATGGTCTCCCCACCATCTCTCAGCAGCAGCGTTTCACTAAGAATGTGACTTACCGTGCCCTCATTGTTTTTGTTTTCCTCGCTTCCCAAACATCGGCTTTCTCTTCCAGCTGCCTCCTTCTTCACTTCCTTCGCTGTCTCCCTGTTGGGCATCCACAGATTTCAGCAGGTGCCCACGGCTTCCGTGACAATGTGGAAACCGAGTCTGAGCTGAAGCAGGGGTGGGGGGAGAAGGTAGGACCACAGAGGCAGAAACACGGGTGTGCAGTCCCCTCCTCAGAGCCCTAGGGTCAGTCTGTGCTCCCGGCCCCTGAGGCCGGGGATGGGAGGCCACCCGGGACCTGGGCGAGTGACACGCTCCGTGCCTCCGTCCTGCCTGACGGTCACCGGAAAACGAGCTAGTACACACTGCGGACTCCCATCTGAGCGAGGACCGGGTCTTCCGCTGACACGCGCCTCCCCGAACCTGGTCCTGCTGGCCTCCCGAGCCTCCGCAAGGCTGCCATCTGGCCTCCCAGGTCTGGGAACCTGGCAGAGGGGGACCCCCAGGCCGCAGCTGGGAATCCATCTCCGCAAGTCCCCTACTGGTCTGTGAGTCGAGCGCCACGTGTGCCCGGGACCCCGGAGGGGCAGTGGGTCGGGGACCCCGGAGGGGCAGCGGGTCGGGGATCCCGCCTCACTCCATCCTCAAGGGCAGAAGGCACCTGTCCCCTCAGTCTGACCCCCTGCCCCCTCTTACCAGGACCTGTGCTGGCCCAGGGCCCGCCCACAATGCAGGACAAGACCCCTAACTCAGTCTCACTGGCAAGGTCTCTCTTGTCCTGGATGCCACAAGTCACAGGCCGTGAGGTCGGGGGTGTACCTCCCGGCCCCCCGGGCCCCCAGCCCCCTGCGGGGTCTTCCTTCTCCCACCTGCTCCATGTCGCTTGTAATCCACACAAGCCGAGCCCCTCCTGGTGGACGGCAAGCGGGGTCCCCCTTCCCCATCCCCGCCCTTCCCTGTCCCCCACACTCTGGAGGCGCCCTGAGATTAGTAGTATTTTGCATGAAAAGGGAAGGCAGAGTGGCCGCCCCCATACACCTCTTCTCTGTAAACAGCACAGAAGCCTCACCAGGGGTTTTGTGAGGACAGTTCTTCATGAGCTGAGCTCTGTCTTTGCCGGTCTGGGGAGAATATCTCCCTAATATGCGGAACGAAACGAGAACGCCGCTAATTACAGCGCAGACACAACACGCCCGATTAGGACCGTGGATCTGGAGCTCCGGTGCCAGCACACAGCCGATGTCGAAGACAGAGAATACCCAGGGGTACTCGGGGCTCTGCCGTGGACGCACGCGGCCACCGGTCAAATAGGTTCGTTCCCTCTGACTTTGATGTCCATCCACACATCCTGTTCGCCAAGACACAGCCACCTCTCCGGGGGCAGCCACCTCACACGTGCCCAGCCAGGGCGGAGGGGCCAGACCGGCCAGCCTCCCACTGCTCTGCGGCCACAACCCTTTTCCAAACGGGCCCCCCGTCTCCCACCCGTGTGCCTTTGTCTTCCTGCCCCACACACTGCCTCGAAGCAGCTTCCACTGTCCAGCTCTGCTGCCTCCTCCTCCAGGAAGGCCTCCGGATTTCTCCTCTTTCTGCCCAGCAGCTGTTCTGTCCACAGCAAGATGGCAGTTTGCTTGCTTCGGCTGGTGATTTGCATACCCTCTGTGCCCCTCTTCCAGCTGCTTTGACCCAGAATGCTGCTCCAGACAGACAGCAAGCACACCCAGCCCCCGGCCCCCACCAGGCTGCGCATCAGATCTTTGAGGCTCCAGGTCAGATTTTCCATAAAATATTCAGTCTCAGTGTGTGAGAGTATCAGAGAGGCCAGTCCCTGGGCCGTGCGACACACTGACCGGCCCCCCACCCCCCCCTAGTCCCCTGCAGCCCCAGGCAGGCCTTCCCTTCCTGGGCTTCAGTACCCCCATTCTGACGACCTTGGTGCCTGCATCCCAAGAGGGCGCTCCACCAGGGGTCCTGGGGGCTCCTGGGCCCCTGCTCCGAGACTCCTCCGTGGCAGCCTGGGGCTGTGGTGTGGGGACCCGCCAGCCTCCACCCGCACTGACCGGACCCTCCGTTCGCCTTCCTGCTGCCCGAGGCAACACGGAGGCATCGCGGTATACACACCGCACATCTGCACATACGTACATGTGTTCTCACCCTCCCCCCACACACACGAGTATGCACGTGTAAACATCTGCACACACACCCCACGCACATATACACACCTACACACACACCACACCTATGCACATATGCACATACACACACGTGCCCATGTGTCACACAGGCCACACACACACACACACACACACTTCCCACCCTGTGGTGCATACCGCTGCAGTGTAAGCTACCCCAAACTCCAGGCCCAAATCCAGAAAGCACAAAGCCAACTGTTCTACATGCTCACAGCGCCGGGCCGGGCCCTGGGCAGGCTCAGGCAGGACAGTTCATCTGTGCCTATCATGCTGGGGGCCCCAGGTGGCTCCTTGGTCCTGCAATAATAAGATTGTCACCCACACCTCACCACTGTCCCAGAAGTCACCTCGCACCGATGGAACACCAGCCACATGAACACCAGGCTCCGAGCAGGGCGCATGGCATCGTGCAAATCAATAAAAAGAAACCTCGTTGAGGGGACCTGGGTGGCTCAGTTGGTTAAAACGTCTGGCTTCGGCTCAGGTCATGATCTCACAGTTCGTGGGTTCGAGCCCCGCGTTGGGCTCTGGGCTGACAGCTCAGAGCCTGGAGCCTGCTTTGGATCCTGTGTCTCTCTTCTCACTGCCCCTCCCCCGCTCATGCTTGTTTGGTGTCTCTCTCTCTCTCTCTCTCTCTCTCTCTCTCAAAACTAAATACAATAAACACTAAACAAAAAAGAAAAAAGAAAGAAAGCCCGTTGAGATTGGAGTCAGGAGACAGGCAGAGGGAGCCCTCAGGCCCAGCACCAGCAAGAGGGAGGAAGGTTTCCTTCTGCCCTGGCAACAGCCTAGCCAATCAATGAGAGACTGTCCCAGCTCAGCCAATGAGAAGCCACTACACTTCCAGCTCCCAGTTTACTCCAATGGGCTTTCTGTTTACATCAGCCCTTCCCAAGTGCCCCTTTCTTGCATGAAAGAGCCTCCCACCCTGTCCTGTGGCCTTGGCCATGGTTCTGCTGTATCCTGCCCATCCCGGGTTGCAATTCTCTGCTATTCCAAACGAAACCCACCTTCTGCTGCTGAAATAGCTGGCAGTTTTATTTTTAAGGTTAACACTACACACATCACCTCTGCTCAGGCTTCACAGTCAGACTCGGGCAGAAAGGAGGAGGGCCCTTGTCCCCATCCAGAGGAGGGGTTCATCAGGATACCTGAAGGGGCCTGGGGCACCCCCTGCCTTTGAGGCTGCCTCCGCTCCCCAGAGCCTGCACGTGTGACCTTACTTGGAAAAGGGCCTTTGCAGGTGTAATCAAGTTAAGGATGTAGAGAAGAGATCATCCGGGATTATGCACATAAGCCCTAAATCCAATAAGTGTCCTTACAAGAGAAAGAAGAGGAGAAGACACACCTGGGAAGAGCAGAGGCTACGTGATGAGGGAGGCAGGGGTGGGGTGATGCAGCCACAAGCCCAGGAGCACCTGGGGCCACCGGAGGCTGGAAGGGGGAGGAGGGGTCCCTCCCTGGAGCCCCCAGGGGGTAGCACAGCCCTGCAGACCCCTTGGTTTGGGACTTCTGAGTCCAGAACGGCGGGAGAGGACGTGTCTGTTGCTTTAAGTCCCCAGAACCTGACACACCACCCGAGACGCCCCAGGGTCACCACAGTGGCTAGGGACGTCCCCCACCGGGAACCAGCAAGCCTGGCCCGGGCCTCCCGAGAATTCGGTGTGAGAACAGGGGCCCCTTCCGGACACCCCGAATCCTGCGTAGGGTCTGGAGAAAGGCGGGTGGAGGCAGGGCTCCTGAACCTGGAGAGAATCACTGAGCTTCTCTGACTGCACCCAGGGCGGCGAGGCCCCTGGGATTGGGACGGTGCCCGTGAGCAGGGGACGCTGTGAGCCCCAGCGGTTTCAAGCACAGCCAGGGAGGAGGGGCGCTCAGGGCGGCGGAGACAGGGAGAATGGGCGACCAGCTCGATATTCGGGAAAACATCTGTGACATAAATAAAGCCAATGCCAATCAAGTGATGGAAGGAGCCAGCCGGCCGTTTAGTATTGATAAACAGCTCATTAATATGAAACTTTGCTTCATTTAGCATTTCTTATTGCCAATTAGCAGTAATGCCTCCACCATACTTTCGACTATTGCAAATTAAAGGTTATCTGTTTTCCAGGGGCAAGGGTGGCAGTGGCCTTCGGGCTGTGGCTCTGGGCTGGCCCTAGGGGCTTTGTGGGATTCTGTCACAGAGCACGGGGATGGGACGGGGCCTGGGCAGCACGGCCACAGGGGCAGGGAATCCCCCAGACCCTCAGCCCAAAAGCACAGCACAGCCCGAGGCCGTGGGGACATCCCAGGGCTCCCCGCCCCCTTTTCGAGCCAGCCACATCCCAGCCCTCTCCCCAGGTGACTGATGACAGCCCGTGTGTGTCACAAAGTAAACAATGGGACTGTGCCACGGAGAGTTATGGGGGAGATAAAGCCATCTCTCTCCTGGCCCAAACAGGTAGCAGGGGTAACGGCGGGACATCAAGCATTCCTGAGGGCGGAAACACCTGCCCATGTGCGGTTAATGCGTCACGCTGTTTCCGTGCCTGGGTATTGGAAAATCTGATCAGAAAGACGTGCTGCCTTTTTGCAGCTGGTCCCCAGAGGGGGGCTCCTGGGAGAGCGTCCTGGTCCTTGGGAATGGAGGGCGGTGCCTGTGGGGACCAGGCGGGCAGGCCGACCTGGGGGCCCGCGCCCCTCCCCCTGCAGCCTGGCCTGTGCCGCCTTCCTCAGCCTCAGTTTCCCCATGTGAGCACTGGGGCCACAGCTGAAAGGCCTCCTAATCCATCTATACGGAGGGGCTGGCAGACCTGGCGGGAGGTGCTTCAGACCCAAACCAGAGCCACTGGAGAGGGGGCACCCCCAGCCCAGCCCCACCGGGCACGGGGAGCACGGGTGCGTACGGGTGTGGACACTCCCTCTCCAACCCCGTGGCTCCACACTCCGCCTCCAAGGGGCTCCGCACACGTCTGCCTGCACCGGGGCAGGGTGCCCGGGGCGCATCTCGGAGCGCCTCGCCTCGCAGCAGCCCAGGGCCTGGCCCACGACAGCTGGTGGGTGCGTGGGTGGGCACACTCTTGAACAAACACACAGGTGTTCAAGCCAGAAGTGTGCACACACGCGTGCACGCGTGCAAACACACCCGCACAGCCAGCCCTCTCCACCCGCCCACACGGGTCCCCCTTCGCAGCACCCTCCCAGCCACACCCCGCTCTGCGCTGGCCTCTGGCTCCTGCACCACCTGCCTCACCACTTCCAGGAGAAGGGAGGGAGGCCCCCCCCCCACAGTTCTAGGAGACACCCCATCTCCTCGCCTTCCAGCTCTGGGAGGGTGCCCCCGGCCTCGGCTCACACGCCCTTCCTCCACCATCAAAGGCACCGGCCTGCACGTTCCCCACTGCGCCTACGGCACCCCCCCCTTCTCTGCTCAGGTCCGTCACCCTCTGCTCCGCCTGATGGGGCCCCGTCCTGACCCAGGACCGCTGGATAAGCCAAGACCATCTCCCGTCTGAGGACCCCTGAGATCCATAAGTTCTGGGGATTGTGCTGTGAACACCGCTGGGGGGCGCCGTGCAGCCTAGTTCATGGCCACAGTTCTACCAAAGGCTGGGGAGCTACAGCCCCTTCCTGCCAGAGAGGTTCTGGAGAAGGACTGGGGTCTTAGGATCACTGTCGCTGATGCACCTTCGCTCCGGTGTGGGTTAGGTGGAGGATGGTGGAAACTCCCACAGCTCCCCGCCCCCTTGGCCTGGCCCCAGGCGGCCCACTCCTGAGCACGACCCCTGCCCCGCCCGCGCCTTGAGCCCCAGCGTCCGGCTGGGGTCCTCCTGCACGCCCCC
>PISW01015897.1:0-15164 GCA_004023785.1 Mungos mungo
CCACCATCCACCATCCATCCACCATCCACCATCCACCCACCATCCATCCGCCATCCATCCGCCATCCGTCCGTCCATCCATCCACCATCCATCCACCATCCATCCACCATCCATCCACCATCCGTCCGTCCATCCACCATCCAAGCGCGGCGAACGCACGCATGTGCGTGCACACACACGTGTGTGCCGGGTGGGTGGGGCCTGGCTGCTTAGTCACTCGGAGGCCACGGGATGCCCAGCCCACTGGTGCCTGGTGCAGGGGCCCAGCTTCCTGCAGGATGACAAACACCGTGACGGGGACGTCCCATCCTCGGTCACCCTGCCGCTCCCAGGAGGGCTGGCACCCGGCCCTTTCATGCACAGTGGGGGCCTCTGGGGGCTGGCCTTGGGTACAGCGCCAGCCCCGGGCCGGGCCAGCTGGGGAGCTCCCTCGAGGGCCTGTTCCAGGGCCCCCAGGCTGCACCCTGCCCTCCAGGCCTTTCCCGGAGCCGGCCAGCCCCTCCCGCACACGGCTGCCCTCTCCCCCTATGCTGCCCGCTGCCCCCTTGCTCCTGGCTCACAGACCCCACAGGCAGCCAAGCTCTGTGGGCCTCACCTGGCCCTGCCCTCGGAGGCAAGTCCTGCCTCTGCTTGCTCACCAACAAGATGGGCGGGGTCACTTGAGGTGGTGCTGCCAGTGCCCCTGCCCGTCTCCCTGCTGTGCCCGCAGCCCCCTGCCCATCTCCCCGCTGTGCACACAGCCCCCTGCCCGTCTCCCCGCTGTGCGCGCAGCCCCCTGTCTGTCTCCCCGCTGTGCACACAGCCCCCTGCCTGTCTCCCCGCTGTGCACACAGCCCCCTGCCCGTCTCCCCACTGTGCGCGCAGCCCCCTGTCTGTCTCCCCGCTGTGCACACAACCCCCTGCCCGTCTCCCCACTGTGCGCACAGCCCCCTGCCCATCTTCCCGCTGTGCGCACAGCCCCCCTGGGCCTGGGAGGCGTGTGCGGGCACCGCGCTTTGGTGTCCACTGCAGGGCCTTACACAGGAGTTGGACCAATGCAGGACGCCGACCCCGAAGGCCTGTCTGCTCCCTTTAGAAAGCCCTTCGCCCTCCTCTGTCCGTGTGTCTGCCTGGGCCCGTGGGCAGCGGGCCGGGACCGCCCAGAGGAGAGGCCGCGTGCTCCTGCCACGTGGGGGAGCGAGGGGCCGAGGTCCGGCCTGAGCTGGGGCCCCCCTTCTGCAGAGCACTGGGCAGGGGCCCTGGGAGCCCCCAGGAGCCACCATGACTGACGCAGCCCAGCGGGGTTCCCGGCACACAGCCCCCGGGGGTTTGTCAGAGGACCCGTCGGCGGTGGGAACAGGGCGGCTGGTGCGACCTGGCTCTGCCCTCGTGCCCTCCCCGTGTCCCCAACAAGAGAGGGTGGGGATGGTGATCTTCCTGTCACGACTGCAGGGGTCTCCATAGAAACCCTACAAGGTCTAATTAGACACAAGTAAGTGCTTCCCAAATGAGTTGTAATCACAGCTCTGCTGAGGTAGATGTGGAGACGGGGGTTCAGTGCCGAGTGCGTGAACCGACTCCAAGTGCTTGGTGCTCCTTTGTGCCCGGGCCCAGGCGAACCTGGGAGGCGCTCAGGAAAGGTCCCCGTCCGGCCGGGAGGGGAGGCCACACTGGGGCTCAGGGAGCTGTGGGGCGGGTCCTGAGGCTGGGATTCGAGGAAGCAGAGTTGGAGGGGCGGACAGGCCTGTGGCCAGCATCAGGGGTCCGTCTGCATGAGGCAGAGCCGCAGGCCGGGGCTGGGGAGGGGTCGCAGAGTCGGCCACAGCACAGGGCTTGCCGGGACTTGCCAGGGCCAATAGGGCTGGGCATCCTGGTGCGGGCAGGTCAGGGCCACCGGTCGGAGCCTGGGCCCTGCACAGCCGGCTGGCCTGCACAGGGGTAGGGGTGTCGGGGAGGCGGGGAGGGCCTCCAGCAGCCCGAGTGCATGTCCGGGGTCTCTGAAGGGCGGGCAGTGTGCGCATGTCCGCCCCCGAGTCTTGCGCTGGCCCCCGTGCGCCCCAGGGTCCTGGGCCCTGCCTCTCAGAGACACAGGAGGAGTTCTGAGAAGCTGAGAATGTGACAAATCAGCAGAAAGACGATCCGGGGGCTGCAGACAGAATTTATTGTGGAGAAATCGCTCAGCAACTATTGTCAGCGTTAGAAATAGACTTTTCAGTCCATAAATCCCGCGGCATCCGCCTCGCAGATAAGCCCGGCCCATCTGTCTGGAGGAATTCATGAATGACAAATTGAGCGGTGGGGGGTGTGTGGGGACTCAGCCTCGGGGCTGCGGGGCCTTGTGCTCGCCGTCCGGGGGCATCGACGTTTCGCGGCAGTCTCCAGTTCACCCGACAAGGTGGGGGGGCGTGCAAGGGGGGGCACCACGCGGGGCAGAAGACCATTGGTGCAGAGGGGCCCTGGAGCCAGATTTCGGAGTGGGTCCTCGTTCTTGTGAACGACTAGTTTTGTGGTTGACGGCCGTTCTTTTGCTCCCCTGCCTCAGTTTCTTCATCAGTGAAATGGGCTACATCCCTCTGGATCCAATCTCTTCATGTCAGGCTGGGTTCCCTCAGAGAGGCCCCCGGCGACATAGGGCAGGTGGTGACTTTGGAGTGTCTGGTTGCCAACAGACAAGGGGGACCAAGCCCAGGAACGGGGGGTTGTCAGCGTGCGCAGGGGTGCTGTCCCTCTGGGGTCCGCTGGGTCATTATCGAAACTGGCGGGTGGCTTCTGGAGGGTGTGGCTGAGGAGTTCATGTGGAGGGTGGAGGGCGGGTGTGACCGGGTAGGGCAGGTGAGGGCTGAGGGCTCACGACCCGGGTGCCCACAGCACCGGATAGGCAGCCGTTCAGGGAGCAAACAGGCTTGGAGCACGGGGGGTCCTGGCTCACACCTCTGGGGGGCTGAGCTCGCGGCCCCCACCCCCAGCAGGTGCCACACACCTGCACCGGCTCAGGCCCACAGCGTGTGTGGCCGGGCCCTCGGCCCCCAGGCCCCTTCGAGCACTGGCTGTCAGCCTGCATGCGCGTGGACCCGGGAGCAGGCCCGGAGGCCCCACTGGGGGTGGTGGGCACGGCTGGAGCCAGAGGGGAGGGAGGCTCCGGGGGAGACGTGGCCCGTCCCCGCGCTCAGGACCGCCAAGCCCCAGGTCCCGTGGCCCCCCCCCCCCACGTTCTGGCCCCAGACTTTGTCCAATCATCCTGACCTGAGGACATTTGGCTCTGAGCTCTGTGGCTCAGACCACCGACCCAGAAGGCCTGTCTGCTCCCTTTAGAAAGCCCTTCACCCTCCTCTGTCCGTGTGTCTGCCTGGGCCCGTGGGCAGCGGGCCGGGACCGCCCCGAGGACAGGCTGCACGACCCAGCCTGCGGGGCGCCCGACGGTAGGACCGTCTGTGATCCCCACCCCGTTCCAGGACCTGCGGGGACCCGCAGACGGGAGTGCACAGTCAGGGTCATGAGTCCCTCGACCTCAGGACAGGGAGAGTCTGCTGGGGCCTGAGCTAATCACGTGGCCTTTAAAGAGAGAGGGTCTCGCCTGGCGGGCGGCGAGGGGGCAGCGGTCGGAAGCAGGATTCTGCAAGCACCGCTGAAGGTGAGGCCTGGTGACAAGTGGCCTCTGCTTGCTGAGGGCCACCCCCGCCGATAGCCGGAGAGACAGCCGGACCGACAGCCGGACCTCAGCCCCCAAGGAGCCAAGTTCTGCCCAACCCCCAATACGGGCGAGCCTGCCAGTGGCGTCTTCCCAGGGCTTCCAGAGGACCCAGCCCGGCCGCAGGGGCCGCTGGCCTGCACCCTGTGGGTGCTCCGGAAGCCAACAGCCTCCCCAGCGGTAAGTTCCTAGAGCACACGCCTCTTGTCAGCTCCCGGGGCCGCGGGGACCCGGGGCCACAGAAATGTCCTCTCTCCCCGTTCTGGGGGCCGGGGTCCGGCATCGGCATCGCTGGGCTGAGATCAAGACGTCTGGAGGCGTCTGTGCGTGCGGGTCGCTCACCCGGCCTCCTCCCCCTGCGTGGGGGGGGGTTCGCTCGCCTGGCATCCTTCCCCTGGGTGCGGGTCGCTCACCCGGCCTCCTCCCCCTGGATGCGTCCTGGGGACGGAGTGCCCGAGTGCGCGTCCGAGCCCCCAGGAGTGCCCAGGACAAACCAGGATAAACCTTCGACTCAAGATCCTTAACTTAATCACATTTGCAAAGGACTTGATACCAAAGAAGGTCACACTTCCAGGCCTGGGGCTGGGACCTCCTCTCGTTGAGGCCACCATTCAGCCCCAAAGTCGCTGAACTCCTTGACCAATTTTCTGTGCAGAAGAGTTGAATCCTTCTTCTAGTTTCTCTTTAACCATGTGGGTCTCCGGGCATTCGTGTCGTCGGAGATTTCCGCACACCTTCTGCGGGGGCGTCCCCGGGAGGTCACGCCTTCCATGCCCGCTGGGGGCCGTTGCCACAAGCCCGACGGGTCACCAAGACTTGGTTCAGGTGTGTCCAGGCCCCGCCTTTCCCACGAGAGCGTTAGCTGTTGTCGGCTTCACTCTGGGTCACTGATCTCGGTCAGTAAGAGTCGTTTGGAGCAAGACACGGGCTGAGCGTGAGTGCGAGGCCGGCGGGGAGGAGGCGGGTCCACCGTGGGAAGGGAAGAGGGGTTAGTGGGGACCTGCTTTTCACCCCTTGTGGGGCTGGGACTGCCTCAGAGGGAACTGTCCGGGCCCCGACCCCCCCCACCTGCACCCGCGGGGACCAGGAGCAGCCTGGAAGGAGCACCCCACCCCTACCCTCCCCTGCTCTGACCCAGCGCCTCCCCAGAGAAGACCCCACTGCACTAACCAGAGTGGGGGGGACACCTGCGGACAGACAGACGGACGTAGGAAGGGGTGGCTGGGTTTTAGGACCTGCTGGATCAGCTACAGGCTGGCAGGGGTGAGTGAGGGCGAGCTGGCCCTCCTGGGTTCGGAGGGGCCGTCGCTCAGCAACAAGGGGCTTTGTACAAGTGGCCACAGGGGTCTCCGGTCTGAGCAGATGCAGAAGCAAAGGGCTCTGGTCCCCTGCCGCGTCGGGGTGCCGGAGGTGCCAGACCCCCTGGGCGCACGGCCGCAGGAAGTATCAGGCCGGAGGGAGGGGGAGAGGCACGATGGTCCGGTTGTCCCACGTGTCTGCGCCGGAGGGGAGGGCCCTTCCCAGAGGTCGTGGGGCCGACCCCCGGTTTTCAGGCCTTGCAGCCGCAAGCCCCTCCGGCGTCAGGTCCGGACGGCAGGAAACCCTCTCTCTTTCCTGCTCGTGGGCAGGAGAAAGCCCTGGAGGCGTGGGTGTGTGTGCGGAGGGGCTGCCGCCTGGCCGGTCACCCCCACACCTGGCCTGTATCCGTCCGAGTCAGGAGCGTGGGGGGCCCCACGTCCCGTAGCCCGACGTGCAGGGGCGCGGGGGCACGTGGGGGAACGTGTGCGTCCCCGCCCCCGCCACCAACACCACACCTGGACTTCTCGGCCGCCCCACAGGCAAAAGTCCAGATGTGACCCGCAGTGGGGGGCCTCGGCCTCGAGGAGGCACCCAGACAGCTCTGGGGCTCAGAGAGCGCAGTGAGCCTGGAGCGACGCCCTGGGAGCCGGGCCTGCAGGGCTGTGGCTGCGCTGAGTGATGGGGGAGGGGAGGAGAGCCAAGGGCAGATGAGAAGAGGGTGACAGGGACAGTCCCTCCATGGGACCCCATGGGCAGCTGGCAGCCAGGTCTGCTGGCTTGGACTCTTGTCCCTGTTAAGGGAAGAACGTTCGGTGGTGTTTGCTACATATGGAGGGGCGCCCGGAGCCGTCGGCGTGGGGGCCGTGGTGGCCCTGACGCCAGGGAAGGACTGGCTCAGCTCAGGACCGCGCCGGCCGGGGGGACGTGCAGCATGGGCCGGTTCTGTGTGGAGAATCGGTGGGGGGGACAGACTGGGTGGGAGGCTCCTGCGGAAGGCCGGCCGGGTAACCCCACGTTCCCGGGGCTGAGGAGCCTGATGGGATGTGGGGGGGGGACCCCACGTTCCCGGGGCTGAGGAGCCCGGTGGGATGTGGGGGGGTTGGGAGGAGGGGGTTCTTGCTAAAACCGGATTTTACCCGGCAGTCACGATGGGCCTAGGAGAAGGCTCAGACCCACACTGGTCGTCCCCTGGCTGGACGAGAGAAAGGGGCCCTTGGAGGCCATCAGGAAGGAGGGTCTGAACCCGCTCCTATGGGCCCCCTCCTCCCCTCTGCCCGGGAAGGGGACCAGGCTGGCTGGGGAAGGGCTGGCCTGGGTCCTGGGGAGGGTCAGTGCCCGGTGGTTATTTCTGCTCAGTGACCCCTCCTCACACCTGGGGACTGCCCCCGCCCGAGCCCATGGGCCACTCTTGGCTTCTTGGGAAGGGGTGGGGCCATCTCCCTCCTGCCTGGTTGAGCCCTGAGGGCCTGTCAGAGACCCAGCGGTGCCCGGCAGAGGTGCGTCCTGTCCGCGGCCCACAAAACCTTGCCTCCGGGGACAGGATGCCCCGACCGGCCAAGTCCTGGCTCCCCATGGCCTTGGGCCCCACGTTTTGTCAGGTGTCCCGGTGGGGTTCCAGCTGGGAGGTGCTGGCCTGGGAATCATGACTGCTGTCTGCCCTCTGTCCCGTGCCTCCTCCGGGCTGGCCACCGTGGTGTGGATGGCGCTGGGTCCGGGGAGCCCTGGGAGGGCCTGTGGAAGGCAGCGGTTTCAGGAGAGCCGAGTGTAAGAAACCGTTTGAAAGAACTGACTGGCATCAGACTTTCTCTCGAATGAAGGTGGGAACCACTGGCTTCTTGAGCAGAAGCACGGGGCCCGGCTGGGGTCCCCCGTGGGCAGGGCTGAGCCCACAAACTGGCCACCAGGGAAGCAGGGATGGCGGGCTGCGGAGCTTCCTGTGGGTCAAGGGTGGCAGGCATGTAGTAGGCCCAGGGCTGCTGGGTTTCAGAATGTTCCGGAAGCAGAGCATCTCCCCACATGTTGCTGGTTGCCCACTTCTGGTGATTTCTGTCTCACCTTCTGGAATATTTTCATTCCTTGTGAATTTATTTAAGTCGTATACAATTCAGTTCTTTGAATTTTTTTTTTACAAAGCAATATTCAAGAACGTGCATGTCACCACCAACCTTTAGACATTTACTAAGCAAATTCTTTTAAGCTAAAAAAAGAAAAGTCAAATGCTTCCATTAAAAAAGCCAACCAGAGCGCCCGGGGGGCTCAGCCAGTAAAGCGTCCGGCTTCGGCTCAGGTCATGATCTCGTCATTTGTGGGTTCGAGCCCCACGTCAGGCTGGGTGCTGGTAGCTCAGAGCCTGGAGCCTGCTTCGGATTCTGTGTCTCCCTCTTTCTCTGCCCCTCCCTGCTCATGCTCCGTCTCTCTCAGAAATAACTAAAAACATTAAAAAAAAAAAAGCCAACGAAACAAAAGCAATGTGGGCAGCAGAGTCGAGATCCAGATCCAGAATGTGGGGCTGAGGCCCCGGCCCGGGGCTGCTCCGGACAAGCAGATCTGAGGCCCCGGCCCGGGGCTGCTCCGGACAAGCAGATCGCAGGCCCCCTCCCTGCAGGCTGGCCCCGAGGGCCCCTCCTTATCTCAGCCCCGTCGGGGAGGGAAGATCAATGCGCGGTTTGCACAGCACGGCCGCTTGCCGTTGGTCAGCATATGAATGGCAGGCTGTGGCGCGTCCTCACAGGACAGCGACAGAGGTCTTGGCAGGTGTCAGAACTCACAGGTCACCTCCTCCCTGAGGCCACGGTGGCCGGCGATTGGCCTGGAGCCGGGAGGTGGTGATGAATGTTAACGAAGCCGGGGACCTGTGGGTGGCTCCGGATGGGGGGCGGGGCTGGGCTGAGCCCAGGCCGGGAGAGGGCCTCCTCACGGGCCCTGGAGGACCGCCGACCGACGGGGGCACTGAGCAGGAAGGGGCCCAGCAAGTCCGCACGTAGCAGGCCACTCACACGTCCCTTTGCAGGTGACGCTGGCCCAGGGCCACCCTGCCACCACCGTGCCACACAGGAGCGCGAGTGGCCGCCCCCCCCCCCCCCCCCCCGTCCCCTGTGGCGTCAGGCGCCTCGGAGATCAGCTCATCCTGTCTGCGTCCTGACGCTGTGGCTGGCTGGGGACCCGGGGCGGGCGGGCGGTAAATAAGGGGGCAGGTGACAGTGTGGGACCGCTGATGAACATGCAGTCAGCTCTCGCCTCGTCCAGGATAAATGGGGGGACGGCCAGGCGAGCGGCAGCAGGGAGTCAGTTTGCAGCTGCCGAGTGTCGCTGGGTCTGGACTTGCGTCCTTAAATAACTCAGCCCCGCCCCTCCCCCAGCCTCAGGCTGGCGACAGGTAGGGCCCTGTGTGCGGGGACCAGAGCCGGCGGAGGAAGGCGCGGCCAGGGGCATGGCAGCCCGTTCCCTGGTATTGGGAGGCTGCTGGCTCCGGACGTCGGTCGGAGAGTTTATGGCCCTTCGGAAAGGAGGCGGCTGGTCCCGGGGACTCACCGCGGGCACACGCTCTGTTTAGCTTTGGGGCAGAGAGAAGAGGCCTGTGTGTGCTCCTCCGGAGGGGCTGGGGAGCCCCTGGGGCCGGGCGCATTCCCTTGCAGGCGTGACAGCCCTGAGGCGCCCCGGGGCCTTCTCCGGGCCAGCTGACTTCATCTTGGAGGACACAGGGTGACCCACGGGGGTCCGGCCTCGGGCTGATGACACAAAGTCCATTTCACGCTTATCAGCTCAGGCCGCTGGGAGCTCCGAGTGGGGCCAGAGGCTGCTGTCCCGCTGTCTCTTGCCTCAGGGACAGCGGGGTGAAGGGGCAGTTCTGTAGCAAAAACCTGGCTCTGTGGTGGGTCCCCTGAAGGGGCAGGGAAAGAGGGGGCGCTGGCTGGGGTGACTGACTGAGCTTGGCAGCAGGCCCCAAGCCGCCCCTGCTGGTCCCGTGTCCGGTTCCTTAGTGAACAGGGACCAGAGTAGCCGCTTCCCGAGTCCCTCGGAGCTCCGCAGGGCCCGGCCGCAGCGCCTGGGGCCCCACGCCCTCCTCCCGGGAGCCCGCGGAGGGTCCCTTCCTGGGGGCTGGGCCACGGAAGGATCGGCCCCTGAAGGCCGAGAGTCCCTGGGCTGGGGCCGAGGAGGCCCTGTGCACCCTCCCGCCAGCCCCGTCCTGTGGCTTGGCTCGCCCCCTGTCCCAGGGGAGGGGACGGTGGCTCAGCATGGACAAGGGCCTTGCCCGGGGTCAGAGCCAGGTGTGAGCCGGCCCCTCCCGCCTGAGCCCGAAGCCGCCTGCTGGGCTGGGAAGCCGGAGCCGTGGGAACCCTAGTGGCACCTGCCCTGGCTGCTGAGTGACTAGGTTCCGACCCCCTTGGTGTGGGTTTTCCCTGGAGACCCCAAGGATGCCAGCCAGGCTGGGGCAGGCAGGCCCAGGTGGGCTCCTCGGGCCCAGGAGTCCTGCTCACCCCTGTCCCCACCTGCACGAGCCCTGCTGAGGTTTGATGCTCGGGGAGCTGGGAGACTGCGGGTGGCTGAGGGGGGTCCCTGGATGGAAGTGCCCCCCCAGCCCCCCACGCCATCTCAGCTGGGCTTGATGAGAGGGCACTAGGCTTGAGGTCAGGGTCAGCCTGACTGTACTGTGACCTTGGGTGGGGATCCTGACCTCCTCAACCCCAGCTGGGTTGGGGGGGGGGTCCCTGGCCTGTTGCTGATGGACTGGGCGCTGCAGGGTCCCGGTGCCCCTCTGTCACCATCACCCCGGCCGTCTCCTCCAGGGACCAGCGCTCTGGCGGCAGCGTGGCCGTGAGGCAGGCCTCCAGACCCCACTCTGACAGCTGCCATGGCACGTGGGTCTACTCGGGGCCTCAGTTTTCTCCCCTCTGAGTTGCGCTAATACTGTCTGTGACCCAGAGCCATGTGGGGATTGCGTCGTGCTGATCCTGTCCTGGGCCATCTGTCTGCCTCCCCTGGCGTCCTGAGTTGTTGCTGGGTGATGAGGAGGGGCCGGGGGTGGTCCCGGACCCACGTGACTGGCCTCGGTGCGATGGCAGAAGAGCCCGGCACCTGCTGAGCCATGGGGACCGCTTTCTGCGCAGCGGTCCCACCAGCCGCCGGGTTGCTGCTCGGCTCCGGGCTCGGGTCACAAGCTTGCGCCGCGGGCCAGGCAGGCCTTTGCCGGGGTGCTGACTGCGGTGTCTTTAAGGTCGCCCAGTGAAAGTTAAAGCCAGCTCCTCCCTGCCATGCGCTTGGGCTGCCTCAGCAAACACACAATAAATCAGCATTTCCCCGACTGCCCGCTCCTGGGGTTCCAGACAGCCGTTGTCTTATTAACATTTATGTTCCATTTTGTGCGGCTAATACTGTCTCAGAGAAATTAGGGGGAGCTTATTAGTGTCTGATTTAGTGGCAGGAGCCCTGGTGAGCATGACATTTCCTTCCGGGGGTGGGGGAGGAAGGGTTTGCTTGGATTCCTTAGGGCGGACGCCGGCCGGGGCCGGTGCCAGCGAGAGGGCCCTGTGGCGCCTGGGCACACCCAGCAGCGCCCCAAGGAAGGGGCGGCCCGGGAGCAGCCCGGCTCCTTGCTAACCGCATGCTGCTGTTAGCGCGGGGCTTTGGAGCCGACCTGTGGATGCGGCCAGCTGCGGGGTCCCTGTCCCCACTGTCGCTCTGTGCCAGGGTTATCAAGGGGGCTGGGCCCGGAAACTCAAGTTCAGGGTCCTGGGAATCAGATGGGGCCACATCTACACTTGTCTTGTGACTCTTGGGTGCTGGGCACTGAGAAGCGGGAGGCTCGATGACGCAGTCCTGCGTCCCTGGGGACCCTCTGCCTGCAGGGACGGGCTGGATCCCGTGGGGCCCGGAGCTTGTGCAAGTTTGGGGGGGGGGGTTGGGCTCTTCTTTAAAAAAGAAAATATAAAAATAGCACATTAGTTCCAGGGCCTTCCAAGAGGCCGTGTGAGTGAAGGGTTGCACGGAGCGCTCCCCAGGGCCGGGGTGTGTGGTCCTGCAGGGGCTGTTGGCCGGTGGGGGGGGGGGGCTCGCCACCCTCAGGGATGGGGCGCTGCAGGGCAGACGCTCTCACAGCGCCTGGGGCTGCGGGCTCACCTGGACCAGACCCGCCACCACAGAATCCAAGGATGGTTGGACCCCCACCCCTGCCCCCGGACTGGGAAACACTAGTGACGCCTGCAGTAAGTCTGTGTGTCCGGTCTTGTCCTGGTTTCTCCCACGTGGTGGCGAACACGTGGCTGGAGGCTCCTGAGTGTTCTGCCTTCTCCCTCTGGCCACCATGGAGGCTGCCTTCTCTCTCCTCGTCTCGGTCCCAAGGACCCCAGCAAAGTGCTCTGACTGTCCAGCCTGAATCAGATGACTGTCCCAGGACCAGTGAGCTGGGGGCCAGGGCAGCAGGAGGCCACATGGCAGTGACACAGCAGCATGGCCATGGCTGCGGGGGTGGAGAGCGGGGGGGGCAGTCCCTAGAGCGCAGCCCTGGCGGAGGGCAATGCCGGCCTCCGCTCCCCCTGAGCCGGGTCAGCGGTGGGAGGCCAGAGGGAGGCGAGTTAGCTCTCCTGGTGAGAATAACGCGAAGTGTCACAGAGGAGGACACTGCTGGCCCGGGTCTCTTTTGTGGTATCCCGGGAGTTCACCAGGCGCAGCTGGAGAGTGAGGTCACTGGAAGGAGCGGCGTGGCGTCTGGAATCGCTTGGGAAGAGCAATCCGTCCGGCAGCGTTGGCGCGTGGGCCCCGAGCTGCCGTGAGGGCGAGAGGGGGCACAGCTGGGGCAGGGGGCTGTGGATGTGGGTCTAGAGACAGTGGGGAGCCGCCGGGGCACCCTGACGGAGTGAGGAGGCCAGCCCTTCCCGTGGCACTGTGGTGATGGTGGGTGGCGACTGGAGGTTCCGAGAGAGCCAGGCCCGAGGCGGCACGCTGGCTGGGGGGCCACGTGCCTGGGCCGCTCCGGGTCCCTCCCCAGTCCTGGCCAGCGGCTGCTGGAGACGCCCAAAGTCCCCAAAGCCCTGCTTCCTATCCCCTGGCCACTGGCCAGTGCTGGTTAATGGCGGTCACTGTTGGCGCTTACCCTGTGCTGGTGCTGTGCCTGCTGCCCTGGCCACCTCAAGGGCAGGGGCTGCCTGCCCTGTTACCAAGGGGTGAGCAGGGGCAGCTGGGTCACTGCCCCTCGTGCCCGCCACTCAGCCGAGTGGGCAGGGCCGGGGCTTGATCTGGGCCTGTCTTGGTCCTGAGCTCGTGCTCGGACTGTGTGCCGGCCCTCAGCTGCCCGTCGCGGTGGCCCGATGCCCCGCCGGTGACAAGTTGCCAGGCTCCCGCTCCAGGAGTTTGGCCATGAGATCCGCCGAGAGGGGCAGGGAGCAGGTGGGGCCCCCGAGGACACCGAGAGAGGGCAGCCGTGGCAGCTGTGAGGGGCCGGGACCCCCTCCCAGGGGCCTGTCCCGTGGCCTGCGCGGTGTCTGTGCCTCCCCCTCAGCCCCCACTGACTGGGGCTGGCGGGAGGGGCGGCCGGAGGCGCCCCCGCCCGGGCCCCTCACCCCCTCCTCCCGGTCAGGCCTCCTGCCTGAGCGGATGGCCGGCCCCACATCTACATTTAGATTGGAATGTGCAGAGGCCCCCTCCTCCTGTCACTCAGAGGGGCCATCCGAGGACGATGGCCCTCCATCGGGGGCCGTCCACAGAGCGTCAATTAGGCCCTGGACGGTGAGCCTCCCCTGCGTGCTCACAGAGGCTACCCCGTCCCTTCGCAGAGCGTGGCCGCGCCCCTGGGGCCCTGACCCCGGCTGGCTGCCTTCCCGCTGCGTGTCTTGCTTTCTCTCCCGAATCGAGCTGCTCATGCAGAGCGTTACGTAGAAGGCGCCTCACCTAGTTTCCCGGGGGGCGGGCGGCACGGGTCACGGGGCGCAGCGGGCGCCTCACCCGGCCCCCGGGGGGCGGCACGGGTCACGGGGCGTTAGTTAGTTTACTTGGCGGTGATGCAGTCGAGGCCTTGGCGGTGCCGAATTTATGGCGTTGATCGGCTCTCGGCTGCGCCGGCCGCCTGTCGGGGGCGCTCGTTGAGATGTCCCGGGGAGCCGCCGGGGACGCCCGACGTGAGTGAGTCCACCTCCCCGGTCCTGGGCGGCTTCTGTCCCCTTGGACTGGACACTTGCGCCCGGTTCATGGGACCGTCGCTGGTGCAGCGGGGGTGCTGCTCACGTGCGCCTGCCAGCCGGGCCCCAAGTGCTTGCTCCGTGCGGCCCGTGCCCAAGGTGCCGTCTTCCTGGGCCCAGGCCCGTGGGGAGAGCCAGCCTCGCTGGCCGCCGTTTAGTGAGCGGCTACGAGACGCCGGGTGACTCACCGACCGTCTGATGCTCACAGTAGTCCTGAGGGATAGGTGCCCCGAGTGGGAAACTGAGGCGCAGGGTGTGAGTGGCCCTCGGGACCGAGGCCTGGGGTCCACAGGGCCCTGTCCTCGGTCTGTTTCGGGGCAGGACAGCCCCGCCCCCTTCCTTTCCTGCCCCTTTGTGTGTCTCTGATGATGGAGACACAGTAAGAAGCCTAACGTGGCTTTTATTCCTGGTCCAGAGAGATCCGATCGTGGTAGTTCTGCACTTGCCTCTGTTTATCCCCCAGGCCCGGCCAGCAACGGGGGAGGCGACCGTCAGCGCCAGGCTGGATGGATCGGACGCGGGGCAGAAATGGTAGCGGAAGCCTGTCACCATTGTTGCGGACAAAGCCGGCGGGCGGGCAGCATATGTTGTGCAGGCAGCCGCGCACGGGGGCAGAGGCCTGGGGCCCTGGAGCAGTCAGGGGCTTTCAGGAGGCCCCCCGCCTACGTGGGAGGCAGGGACCCCCATTAGCCTGGCTGGCTGTGGGGGAGGGATGACAACGTGTCAGCAGGATGCAGGGGAGAAGAGATGATCAATGAGGGGTGATCGATCTGCATCTTTCCCCTCGATTTGATTCAGAGCCCGTGGAGCTGAGGCCCGGGGAGGGGGCGCTGGCCAGAGGCAGGCCATCAGGGGCCTCAGTGGGTCTTTTATGTGGGGCGGGTGGGGGAGGGGGCAGAGCTGCTGACTGCGTCAGGTGCCTGCCCGTATTGATCGGTATTAGGAATGATAATGAGTCAATTCTGCTGGGCCCTGGGAGGCCTTAACCGCTTCCTGGCCTGCCTGGCTGCCAGGACCACAAGGCCCAGCCTCAGGAACCCCCACCTGCTGCCTCCTCCCAGGTCCGCAGCGGACACCCCAGTCTGGGCTGGGCTGTAGCCTCAGCCCATCGATGGTCCTGGAGGTCTGGCCAGGCAGGCGGAGGCACCGGGCTGGGAGACTGGTTGGAATGGGCTGACTGAGCACCCAGGGGCACCCGGCATGCCGTGTGGCTCCCCGGCCACCTGTGAGGCGGGCACGGACGGCTGACTGTTATTTGGAGGCTCCTGGGCATCCAGTGCTGGGCCTCTGCCCGCCTTCCTGGCATGCTTGCCTCTCACGCGTGCCACTCACCGATGGAGTGCTGACCTTTGTTGGGTCTCCCAGACCCCCTTAAGCCCCTCTCCTCGTCTGTAACGTGGGAGTCACGACAGACCGGCTTTGGGAGTTCAGACAACAGTGACAAATGTATGTCCACCCAGCCCTGCACCAGCAAGGCCCCCGCAGGGCTCCAGGTCTGTGAGCTTAAACAAGATGGTTTTTGCTTGTTTATTTCTGAGAGAGAGAGACAGACAGAGCATGAGTGGGGGTGGGGGGCAGAGAGAGAGGGAGGGAGGGAGGGAGGCTCCAGACTCTGAGCTGTTGGCACAGAGCCCAACACAGGGCTCGAACCCATGAACCATGAGACCATGACCTGAGCTGAAGTTGGACATTTAACCAACTGAGTCACCCATGCGCCCCCAGCTCTGTGAACTTTTAAGGTCAAGGAATTTGTTAGTTGCTCCGTGGAGGAAGGAGATACTCTTTACCTTTCTGAGTGTTTTTGAGAATCAAATAAGCTGATGTGTAGTAGGCGCCTAGCATGCAGTCGGCGCTAATGAAGAAAGATGACGGTTATTATTGTCATCATCCACATTGTCATTGTCCACACCACCATCTCCATCACCAGCATGATCACCACCACCATCACCACCATCATCACCATATCCCCACCGTCATCACCACCATCACCACCACCATCATCACCACCACCATCACCATCACCACCA
>PISW01015898.1:0-15129 GCA_004023785.1 Mungos mungo
GTGCAGCCGCTCTGGAAAACAGTGTGGAGGTTCCTCAAAAAACTATCCATAGAACTCCCCTATGACCCAGCAATAGCACTGCTAGGGACTTACCCAAGGGATAAAGAAGTGCTGAGGAATAGGAGCACATGTACCCCAATGTTCATAGCGGCACTTTCTACAATAGCCAAATCATGGAAAGAACCTAAATGTCCATCAATTGATGAATGGATCAAGAAGATGTGGTATATATATACAATGGAGTACTATATGGCAATGAGAAAAAATGATATATGGCCATTTATAGGAAAGTGGATGGACCTTGAGGGTGTCATGCTAAGCGAAATAAGTCAGACAGAGAAGGACAGATACCATATGTTTGCATTCATAGGTCTAACAGGACAGACCTGGCAGGGGACCATGGGGAGAGGAAGGGGGAAAGAGAGTGGGGATGAGTGAGGGACACGGATCAAGGGAGACTACTGAATACTGGAGATGAACCATGGACTGAGGGGGGAGGGGGAGGGGGAGAGGAGGGTGATGGTCATGGTGGGGGGCACTTGTGGGGAGAAGCACTCGGTGTTATATAGAAACTAATTTGACAATAAACTATTTAAAAAAAAAAGAGTTATCCAACAGAATGAATAATCCAAGATGAGTTTTCCCAGGGTGCAATCCAAACAGTGAAACAGTGCAAAAAAAGACATTAAAATAAGTATGATTGAGGGACCTCAGGGTGGCTCAGTCGGTTGAACATCTGACTCTTGATTTCAGCTCAGGTCATGATCACAGGGTTGTTGGGATCAAGCCCCACATTGGGCGCTGTGGTGAGCATGGAGCCTACGTAGGATTCTCCCTCTCTCTCTGTCTCTGTCTCACATTCTCTCTCTTTCCCTCTCCTCCTCTGCCCCCTCTTGTTCACTTTCTCTCAATAAAACAGAGATAGGATAGATAAAATAAGTATAATTGAGATTCTCATTCATTAAAAAAAAAGAAAGAAAGAATGAGAGAGAAACAGAATCAAGGCAACAATATGTGAATATAAAAATCAATTAGAAATCTTGAAAATGACACCCAAAACTATAGAAAACTTATGAAAGAAGTTGAAGAAAACACAAAGAAATGGAAAAACATTCTGTGCTCATGGATTGCAAGAAGAAATATTGTTAAATGTTGAAACTACCCAAAGCAATCTACATATTCAAAATAACACCAGCATTCTTCATAGCGCTAGAACAAACAATTCTAAACTTTGTATGGAACCAGAAAAGACCCTGAATAGCCAAAGTAATGTTGAAAAAGAAAACCAAAGCTAGAAGCATCACGATTCTGGACCTCAGGCTATATTACAAAGCTGTAATCATCAAGACAGTAAGGTGCTGGCACAGAACAGACACTCGGATCAATGGAACAGAATAGAGAACCCAGAAATGGACCCAGAAACATGGCCAACTAATCTTTGACAAAGCAGGAAAGAATATCCACTGGGAAAAACATCTCTTCACCAAATGGTGTTGGTAGAACTGGACAGCAACATGCAGAAGAATGAAACTGTCCCACTTTCTTACACAAAAACAAACTCAAAATGGATGCAAATCACTCTTAAAATCTCCCTACAAAATACTCATTAGGAAGATAAACAGACTGGAATCAAAGAATTAGGGAATTGAAAAAGAATCTTGACCAATTCATCCAGAAGTGAAAAACTCAATTCACCTAGAAAATATCACAGAAACTTTTTTTTTTAATATTAAAGGGAATTTGAGGAAAAGAATGGTTGAAAGACTCTAACATCTAATGGAAGTGAAAGAAGAGAAAGGAGGGAACTGGAAGAAGCCATATTGTAGGAAGAACTCCAAGTTGTTTTCCAAAACTGAAGAAAGGCACAAGTCTTCAGATCGAAACTGTATTAAAAGTGCCACTGGAGATACACAGATACAACTCTCTACTCACATACGGTTTAGTGAAACTGCACAAAATTTCAAGTAAAAACAAAAATATTTTTAAACAGCCAGAAGAAAAAAAGATTTTATATGCATGATAAGAATATCCAATGTTTCATTGTTTATAAAAGAGAGAAATGGGAAGTGAGTATCCATGAAAATGAGAATACCAACTGTGTTGGTATGAAGCCCTGGTATTAAGGTGGAAAGCACATTAGTAAATGATATCTATGGAAAACATCATTCACCTCTTTAAAAAAAATTTTTAATGTTTATTTTATTTTTGAGAGAGAAAAAAACAGAGCATGAGCAGTGGAAGGGCAGAGAGAGAGAGAGAGACCGAATCTGAAGCAGGCTCCAGGCTGAGCTGTCAGCACAGAGCCCGACACGAACCCACGAACCATGAGCCAAAGTTAGACGCTTAACCAACCGAGCCACCCAGGCGCCCCATCATTTACCTTCATTAAAGAAAAATATCTGAAGCAAATAAAGTAAAACATTAAGACGTATTAAAAGAAGGGGGGTAGGTACATGGGTGTTTGTTGCATTACTCTTTACATTCAGGATCTTTCATCATATAGTTTTCTAACAGGTTTTTAGAAACCACAAGAATTCAGTGTTTCTGAAAATAGACCCAGCTTACTCAACAAATGTAAGTGATCTCAGTAATGGAGATCAGTGAAAAACTTATAAAAAGAATACAAAAGGTGGCCTCAAGGCATAGCCAACTCAGACAGAAAGGGTCTTGTGGAAAAGATGGCTCAGCAAGGACACATGGTCAAGTTAACAAAACCTGTGCTGCCAGGGAAGACCAAAGCCCAGAGGGAGCAGACACTGTGGGGTGACTTACAGGCAACAAAAAGGGTTAATGTGGGCATGTTCAGAGCAAGCACAAGAAGAGACAGACCCATTCTTAGGAAGAAATAGGATACAGAAAAGACAGAACTTGCTTACAAACTTTTTGAGTCAAAAGTATCATATAATTCATCTAGCCCAGTGATTTTTAAGCTACTAATTTCGGAACCATAGAGGGTCCCCAGAGGGGTACATGGGGGTGAGGAAGCGGGGCTACAGGCCTTCGCCCCTCCTTCAGCCAGAGCCCTCTTTAAATTCTGGGAGAGAACTGTGGTCCTATGCAAGTCCCTCAGTTTGCAGACTATACATGACTTGGGAAAAGTCCCAGAGTTGGTAAGTAGTGGACATCCCCTGAATATATCAGCACATGGCTTTCTCTGCTTCATGTCCGTGCCTCTTCTACCCTGCTCCCGTCTTCTCGAGCAAAAACAAACAAAAGAAATGGGTGTTGTACAGACATGGAAAGCTGTAACTAATAAGAAGAGAAAGGCACTATGACCCAAGAGGAGCCTAGAAAAATTACAACCTTAGGTGTGAAATTTACAGACATGACTTAATGTATCAAAATCATTGGCAGTGGCTCCTCCCTTACTCCTTTCTTCCCTCCCCTCTTCCTTTTGTAGAATTCTTTGTTCCCTCTAACTCTCTATGGTGAAAATTATTATACATATACACAGAAAAGCTAGAAGAGCAACCCAACAGAACAGTCATATCCTCTCCACCTGAACAGTTGTTAACATTTGCTACATTGTTTCCCATCCCCGTGTGTACTTCTTTTTGTTCTTGTTGAATCATTTCAGAGTAAGCTACACATTACATGAAACCTCACACCTAATTACTTCAGTGTGCATCTCCTAAGAGGAGCCACACCACCATTATCACATGTAAGAAAATTGTTAATAATTCTAAACTGTCATTTAATATCCAGGCCACATTCACATTTCCCCAGTTGTCCCAAAAATGTCATCAAGAGTGAGTTTTTATTGTCATTGTTATCAGGCATTTAATTTATTTTCCTGAGCCAATATCCGTCAAAGTTCCCCCATGGCATTGGTTGTTATGCAAAAGAAGGGAGACATTTTTCTAGAAAAAAAAAATCTAATCTGGAAGCAGACTCGGGTTCCTTTTCTCACCACTGTTTCCTTTCACTTTTCTGTAATGCAGGCTGAGATCCTAACCAGCCTCGCGGTCCGCAGCCCCGCAGACGCTGGGAAGGCTGCACAGGTGCTCCTGGAAAGGGGGTGCAAGGTCGTAATCGTCACCTTGGGTGCTGAAGGCTGTGTGATGCTCTCACAGACAGAACCTGTCCCGAAGCACATCCCCACAGAGAAAGTCACGGCTGTGGATACCACGGTAGGTTTTAAAATTTCAGAATCATTTCTACCCCCCTTGAAAATCATCATTTAGTAACAAAACTACTGCACCTGA
This sequence comes from Mungos mungo, assembly GCA_004023785.1. Classification (NCBI taxonomy): domain Eukaryota; kingdom Metazoa; phylum Chordata; class Mammalia; order Carnivora; family Herpestidae; genus Mungos; species Mungos mungo. The sequence goes on from PISW01015898.1 coordinate 4,206, forward strand.
ATTTTTGGATCATAAGGTAAGGGCCCGAGGAGGTGATGTGGTGGAAGGGAAGTAAAACCAGCAGGGGACTTTATCTTTATCTTCCCCCAACCCACGGTGGGGCTTTCTACAAGCCACTTACCCTCTCTGAGCCTCAGTTTCCTCATCCATAAAATCAGAGTATCAGTAAAATTATACATGTATCACCCATATTCATTCATTGATTTCATTCAGTAAATACGTATTGAATGCCTGTTACATGCCAGTCGTCTATTAAGTGCTGAGGCTATCGCGATGAACAAGACAAAGTCTCTGCCCTCGTCGGGCTTAGGTTTTAGACAATATACCCCGTCGCTGGTTCTCACAAGCCTCCATGTGGAATGAAAGCGCAAGGAGCACTGGTGGGCAGAACTCATCCTTCTGGCCAACGAACAATGCCCGCTATCGCCTACTATGCGCTTACCGCGTCTCGTTGGCATACATCTCAGTGGTCCTTACAACAGTGACATGAGGTATATGATTTTCCTCGTTTTGCAGATTTAGACACTGGCTCAGGACCATAATGCTAGCAAGTAACACACCTGGGGATTCAAACCTTGCCCCGTGGACTCCAGACACTTCTGTGTAAGGCGTGCACTGAGGACAAGAGGGTCACATAGACAAGTCACAGCCCAGAAGGGGGTGGAAGGGAAACAAGCTGGAAAGTAAAAAGCTCAGGGGTCCTCTAAATCTGGGAAGATAAGAATTATTGTTTATGGCCGAGGATTGAGAAGAGCTGACTAATAAAATAAGTATCAGGGACCCAAAACTAGAGCTGGGGAAGAATAAGCATTTTAGGGGTTTTATTTATAATAAATTAATGTGTAATTATTTATAAAATATATTTTGGTTTTTATGCTTAGGAAAGAGTTTAAAATGTGGGTCATTAAATAAATAAATAAATAAATAAATAAATAAATAATGTGGGTCATTTATCAAATTCGCCTAAGCGAATGTGATGAAGTCATGGAGGCAAATATGCTCTGAAAAATAGAGAAGTGCAAGGACTGCTTTCATCACATGAAATCACACCCTGCCTGCCTTTCAGCGTGTGCTTGATCGGGTATTTGACCAATGGCACGTGGTGGTGTCGTTCTCTTCATAGTCAGTCATTCTGGAAGCCATTCGTTTTTTTCCTATTCTGTCAGGGACAGTCACCTGAATTTGAGAGGTTCCTTCTTAGTTCTGAACTTGAACCTGCATTAGACTGAAACTAGTCCAGGTCCTGAACTAGAGCAGAAGAGTTGGCTCTTCCGTTGCTGAACATGGAGGGCCCTCATGAAGATGTGAGGCCCACATCTCTACCCCAAAAGAGACTCAGCCTCCGTTTCCGGTGTCCGTGCCAGCCACAGCTCTTGTTGCCCGTAAGCACCAAAGCGCAACTGGAATGGGCCTCCACAAGAGCAGGGATGTGTTTGGTGCACCTGACTGGAAAGTCCGAAGGTGCGGCGAGGGCAGAGGCAAGCCATGTCACTGGGGCCCGCTCACCCTCCCTGTTGGCTCTGCCTGCCTTGTGGTGGGCCTTGAGCTCAGGCAGGCCCCCTCCTGGAAGTGGTCCCGGGCAGCTGCCTGCCCACACGGTGCCCCATGTCGTGTCCCCACTGCTGGTCTCAAGTAAAAATCAAAGACCTTTTATCAGAGGCCGGGAAGTGGATGCTGGTCCAACAAAAACAAGTCCCGCCTAGGGTGTGGAACCACACAGAACACGCATGTGGAAATGCCCCGCCTGGGCATGGGATCAAGTGATGGAGACACCAGCCTTGGAGATGTTCAGAGTTGAATCAATAGTCATTATCCTCAGAGCCATGTCATGTTGAAGGATTGAATTTCCTAGATCGTGATCATCTTGAACATCTTAAATACAGAGAGGTCCACAAGAGGTTTCCACACTTCGCTGATACTTTTTTATGGCCTTTCATTTGGTTTCTTAGCATGCACACTTAATTTTTCAGTTTCAGGAAAGGTGAGACACAGTAAGAGTTCAGAGGAGAAAAGATTACTTAAATGCCTAGAGGCAGGAAGTAGAGAGCAGGATCACAAAAATCAGGCACTGCGTTGGTACCAGTGAGCTGTTCCGGTAAGGGCCAGATAATAAAGTGTTAGGCTTCACAGACCTGATGCGTACACGCTCTGTCACAACTACTCACCTCCACCGTGGCAGCATGGAAGCAGCCATAAACAACTGTGTGCGCTATTGAAATGAAGTTGGTATTCATCTAAAGTAGACTGTTTTAAGTTAAGATGTTAACTGGAATCATCAGTGCAATCACTAAGAACTCAAAGAAAAAAAAGGCGGGGGCCTGTGTGGCTCAGTTGGTTAAGTCTCCGACTTCAGCTCAGGTCATGATCACATGGTTCATGGGTTCGAGCCCCGCATCAGACTCTGTGCTGACAGCTCAGAGCCTGGAGCCTGCTTCAGATTCTGTGTCTCCCTCTCTCTCTGCCCCTCCCCCACTGGTACTCTGTCTCTCTTTCTTTCTCTCTCTCTTTCTCTCAAAAATAAATAAACATTTTTTTAAAAAATTTTTTAACTGAAAGAAACAAGGGAGGAATTACAGTAGTACACTTCAAAATATCTATTTAACGGGTACTGGGTGGTTCATTCGTTAAGCATCTGACTTCTGGTCAGGTCATGATCACACGGCTTGTGAGTTTGAGCCCTGCATCAGGTGAGCTCGAGCCCCACTTCTCTCTCTCTGTCCCTTGCTCACCTGCACCCTCTCTCTCAAAAAAAAAAAAAAATCTATTTAACACAAAAGAGGGCAGGAATGGAGGAATAGAGAAGCTACCCGAAGATTATGCTGTAATAAACTGAGGGACAAAACGAGGCCGGAGGGAGCCACGGGATCCAGGAGGCCGGCGATGCCGCAGAGGAGAGAAGTCGGTGGTGACGGGAAGCCCCGGGGCAGCAGCTACGCGGCAGGCCCGCAGCCAGGCGGGTCCAGAGCCGGAGAGCGGAGAGCCCAGGAGGAGCGGCTCCCGGAAACAAAAGCAGAAACAGGAAAGGACGGAGAGGGAAATAGCAGAATGAAGTAGCAATTAATTTTGTTGAGAACTGTGGAAATGAAAAAAAAAAAAGAGGCAATGGTTTTGCTCTCCATCATCTGCAGTCTAAGGGTAAAAGTAGGATTAAGTAAACATCCGCACACCACGTGGCTGTGAGGCCGTGGTCCTCACAGCGTCAGTGCCGATTCTTGATTTCGCCAAAAATGGAGACGATCGTCCTGTTTTGAAGATGGAAGGATAAAGTGAGCACATGTCCGTGTGCACCTGGAGGAGGAGGAGAGAGCTGGGTGCTCATTCTCCGTAGTTGGAGGCCGAGAGAGAATACTGGAAACTGATTTTTAAAAACAGCAGTGTAAGCATATATTACCAGAGAGAAAAGATGAATACCAGAAGCAACCGCTGCGGGAATTTAAAGTATTTCCCTCATGGAAATGGCTCTGGAGAGAGATGGGCGTTTACTCCATAAGCGTTCTTTTCACACTGTGTACATGGATGGCTTTGATTTTTTTTCCCTAAATGACAAAACACAGTGAGATACCACTTTCACCCACTAGAATCAAAAACAGATAGTAACGAGCATACCTAGGATGTGGGAAAATCAGAACCCTCAAACAACGCCAGTGGGAAGGAAAAATAGTGTAGTCGCTTTGGGAAACCGTCTGGAAGGGCTGCGAAAAGTTAACTTTCCAGTTATAGTGAGACCCAGCCATTCTCCTTCGAGGTCTGCACCCAAGAGAAATGGAAACCCGTGTCCACACAAAAACCTGTGCACATATGTGTCCAGCATCATTGTTGTTAACAGCCCCAAATCGGAAACCACCTGACTTCGAACAGCAGATGACTGGATAGCCAAACTGGGGCACGTACATACAGTAGACTATTGTGCGGACTAGTGCGGGTGAACATCCAAAACATTACACTAAGTGAAAGAAGACAAACCTAAAAGACCACATATTCTATGTTTTCAAGTTTTTGCCATGTGCAGAGGAGGTAGATCTATAGAAACAGAAGGTAGATGGATGGTCCACTGGCAGCTAGGGAGATGGGGTAGGGAGACTCATGGCCACAGGGCTCCTCTCTGGGGGAGGAAAATGTTCTGGAATTAGATACTGGTGATGCATACACACCCTCGTAGAGATCCTGAAAACCCCTGAAGTGTACACTTCTTTTTGTTGTTGTTGTTGTTGTTTTTTATTTATTTTTGAGACAGAGAGAGACAGACAGGCAGACAGACAGATAGACAGCATGAGCAGGGAAGGGTCAGAAAGAGAGGGAGACATAGAATCTGAAGACAGGCTCCAGGCCCCGAGCTTTCAGCACAGACCCCAACGCAGGGCTCAAACCCACGAACCACGAGATCATGACCTGAGCCGAAGCCGGACGCTTCACCGACTGAGCCACCCAGGCGCCCCTGAATTGTACACTTCTAAAGGGTGAGTTTCATGGCAGGTGAATTATATCAGTTTAGAAAACAAAGGTCAAACAATAACAAAAAGATCCATCGAGGCACTTCACCAGTGGATGGATCCTCTTGTGATAAAGAATCTTCCCCTTCATTGCTCTACTGAATCTACTGAATGAGCGCTCAGCATCCCCCCAGCGGAGCAGAGGTGACACAGGAAACGAGGGTGGTTATTTTCTGGGTGTCGAATCTTCCTCAGCCTTTTTCATGCTATCTTTGTCCTCCCATCCCGCACTCTCATTGTTAAACCCTTGACTGTTCGGCCTCTTCACGAGTCTGATAAAGAGGAGATAATTCACATGGTGACGTGAGGAACTCCCGGGGAGGCATTTTCTTCTCAACAAATGGGCTCCTTCACTTTCCTGTCAGGAGGGCATTAGCCTTGCTCACATTTTCCCTTCCTAATCCCACCTTCAAAAGAAAAAGGAAAATCCTGTCGTGCAACCTAAATGTGTACGATCTTTGTCCACCGTCGCCTCCACAGAGCTGGCCAAAACAAAGTCAGTCCGTCAGGGACGGCATGGGTGGTGGAAACCAGTTAGGTGGGTCGCACACGGTCCGGCCGCCCTGGGAAGAGCCACCCGTGCTGTGCATCAGAGCTCCTGCGGGCGGTTCCGCTCCCTTGCCTCCGTGTTGATAGTTGCTGTGTCACTGCTATTTGTACATCCATTTTTCCTGCTGTACGACAGCGAGATGGTGGCGGTAGTGCAGATGTCCTCAGCTCAGTTTGGAAGACATGACAGATGTGTCCCTTTTCCCATCTCTATATGTTATCTGAATCCCGGCCTCAAAATGCCGTGGCACTCATGTCCCCAGGGCAGTCCGCCCACCTGAAGGTCAGGGGGCTTTGCCGGCTTGTGACGATTGCACCTCATAATCGCTCCATAGTCAAGGTCACACACATTTAAGCATGGCCATATTTTAGGTTATCATGCTAGTGTGAGGTCTTTCAACGTTAATTATCCTTGACCTACGGGCTGTATGAAATTCTTGATGCAGAATTGGTTTTCTACATGTAGATGGTTAAGTCCTAGAATCTGCACTGAGACTCTGAAGAATTTAGTCCACAGGCTAAATCCATCTTTCTAAAAGTCATTCTCTTATAACAAATCATCCTAATTCAGAGTATATAAGTAAGTGAAGAATAATCAAAAGCCAGGGGCATGGGGACTCTCTTACCTCTCTTTATTCCCTTCCTTTCTATCCACTGTATTTGAGTCCTGTAGTGCTCACAGTTGCTGGTGAGGCACTGAATGGCATCCGCCCAGCTGCACGGATGACCCCAACGGACGACTCAGGGCTTGGAGAGTGCACCAGTAGAAAGTGGTGATTTCTTTTAAAGCGTGCACGGAAGCACGCCTGAGGGTGCTGGTGACTGGTGGCTGACCCACGGCCTTCCGAGGTCACTTCGCCCCAGTGCATTCCGCTCATCCTGGGCTCCGGCCTTCAGCCATCCAGATAGTTCTTAAGAATTGGCTCCCACTGACCTACCTGGGAGGCACCATCCAGAATGACATTTCAGCCTTTGAAAACCCAGATTTGAAGGGCCACTTTTCCTGTCGTGGTATGACTTTGCATCCCCGTCCTACACCCTCCCCCCCCCCCCCCCCCCCCCCCCCCCCCCCCCCCCCCCCCCCCCCCCCCCCCCGCCGGCAGTGGAGGCCAAGCCAACACGGCCAGATGTTGGAGAATGAATTTCGGTGCTCGTAAGAGGTGTTTCTCAACTCAGGCCGACTGAGGCGTTTCCTGCCCCAGATACAGCTAGAGCTCCCCTCACGGGTGAGTGCCAGTCCTGGAAGCAGGGCTGGGAGAGGAAAACACTGTGGGTAAAGAGTGATAGACTCCTGGGGCTGAAGAGGCAACTATAAAATAATAAGGCTAACTTCAACTGCCGTATCACGCTATTATCAAGAAGTAATTGTTTCCCTCACATTTGTGACCTTAGGAGAATTAAGTATCTACTGATACTGCCACTACTCAAAGTATCTTGGAAAATCCTCTTTTAGAATTGCCTTGAGAGCACCTTTACCCTACTTGTCAGTCTACTGGCGTTTTTCCTTTCTATTCATAAAATTAATACATACTTAGTGTTCAAGAGTAGAAAAAAGCAGACAACATAGAAAAGTATAAAAAAGAAAGTCAAATACCCATGAGTCCACCGCTTAGATGTAACTACTGTTATCCTTTTAAAGATTTTATTTTTGACCCCAACATGGGTCCCCTGTTTGAGCCCCATGCTCCCCGAGATCAAGAGTCACATGCTCTACCGACCAAGCCAGCAAGGCACCCCATCTACTATTATCCTTTTAACATAGATCCTTCCATATTTTTTCCCATACCGATTCATGCACTTTTGAATATCTTTTTAACAGAAAATTTGAATATTTGCCCCTGCAGAGATTAATATATGTAATTATGGGAAGCCTCTACAACTCAAAAAGATCAGCCATTTCTCTAGAATAATGTAAATGGACAATTCACTGAAGAAGAAATAAATAAATGTGTGGGGCACCTGGGTGGCTCAGTCTATTAGCATCTGACTCTTGATTTCAGCCGAGATTGTAATCCCACAGTTGTGAGATCAAGCCCCACCTCAGGCTCTGCTCTGGGCATAGAGTCTGCTTCCGATTCTCTCTCTCCCTCCTTTGCCCCTTCCCACTCACTTGTGCACACACTCTCTCTCTCAAAAAAAAAAGGAAAGAAAGAAAGAAAGAAAAGAAAGAAATGTGGTAATGTTCAACCTCACAAGAAATCAAGAATATACAGATGAAAATAACAGTGAGATCCCCCTTCATTGCCCATCAGTTTGGTAAAAAGTAAAGACTGATATAAAAAATAAATAAATAAATAAATAAATAAATAAATATTAAAAAATTTTTAAAAATAAAATAAAATAAATTTTTAAAAAAGACTAATAATGTCAAAATCCAAATAAATTGGAAAACACATGCTCTCATATAATTCTGATAGGACTGTAAATTTGTACAATGTTTTCAGAGGGAAATTTGACTACCAGTTTTTAAATCTGGCTGAGTAAATCCTCTAAGAATCTTTCTGGCAGAAATGTTCATATATACAAATATTTGTACAAGAACATTTATTCTAGCTTTGTAATAATCAAAAATTGATCAGACATATCTATATAATCATCAGTAGGAGAAAGTCAAAGTATAATGGTATGGTACCATTTATTTAAAAATAAGTCTAGTTATCCACAAAAGCATAGCGTATTTTAAAAATCTGGGGGGGAATCGCCCACCAAACTACTATGATCATTACTCATGGGATGGGCAGGAGATGGGAGGCCGGTGTTGTAAAGGAAGAATTCTACATTCTACTCCATATTCTTCTGAATTGTTTGAGTTTTTCCATGACCCTTTATTTTTTACACATTACTTTGAAATTTGGAAGAAAATACGATTTGGGGACACAGCAAAAAACTATTTGGAGCCACATCTAGCAAATAAGAAAGGTGATTTCATTTCTCAAAACGGTGTACGGGGAAGGCTCAGTCGGTTGAGCATCTCACTTCTCAGGTCATGATCTCTCAGTTCATGCGTTCAAGCCCCATGTCGGGCTCTGTGCTGACAGCTCAGAGCTTAGAGCCTGCTTTGGATCTGTGTCTCCCTCTCTCTCCACCCCTCCCCCGCTCATACTCCATCTCTCTCTCTCTCTCTCTCTCTCTCTCTCTCTCTCTCTCAAAACTAAATAAACATTTTTTTAAAATTAGGGGCACCTGGGTGGCTCAGTCTGTTAAGTGTCTCACCTCGGCTCAGGTCATAATCTCACAGTTCCATTCATGGGTTTGAGCCCCACTTCAGGATCTGTGCTGACAGCTCAGAGCCTGGAGCTTGCTTTGAATTCTTTCATTCTCCCATTCTCTCTCTGTCCCTCCCCAACTTGTGCTCTGCCTCTCTCTGTCCCTCAAAAATAAATAAATGTAAAAAAAAATTTTTTTTGAAAGAGGCCTGCACTTAAAAAAAAAAGGGGGGGGGTACTGGGTACTATCCTCCCAAAAGAGCCAATAATTGGCCATGTTTACTCTTGGTCTCCTAAGGAACCTCTCAAGCAGCCCAAGAAACCTCTGTTAGTAGGCTGAGTAGCACTTTGACTTACAATGACTTCTGAACGGATATACACTCGATGCCAAAGAAAGATCTGCATTGCCTTCTCATCCAGGCCCTGGAGCCTCTTTAGATATTTCACTACACATTTTTGACAGGCTTTTTTCTCCTTAATCTTTCTAAAGAAACAATCTCCCTCAAAAATATGTTAGTTTATACAGTTTCCCTTGGAAAGCACAGAATAAATGTCAAAACTCACTTCACTGTTCATCACTCAAGTGCATGGCCTGTCTTCAGAGAAGCTTCACGCGGCATCGGGTTTTCTTTCTGAATGTGTCTGCTTCCATGTCTTGAACCCTTCAAGCCTCATTCCCACAATTAGTAATATAGTAAATGATCCAGACTTTGGCTTTGCCACAGTTCTTGGTCTCCATTAATCGATGACCTCAAGGAGTCGTAAAAGGGGCCAGGACATAGGTGATACCTCACGTTTAGGTACTTAATAGTTCACATACTTCCTGTGCCTCCAGTTTGAAACAGACCTGAATGGAATGACTCCTGAGGGATGGGGGAACATGGCAACACAGTCCTTTGGACTGAAGCATGTCTCCTCTAAAATTCGTATGCTGAAGTAAGGAGGTAATTAAGTCTGAATAAGGTCCTGAGAATGGACACTTGATCCCATAGGATTAATGTTCTCCTAGGAAAAGACACCAGAGAGCTCGCTCTCTATCTGTGTCTGTTCAAAGAGGTTAGATCAACAGCAAGATGGTGGTGCCCTGCGAGCCAGGAGAAGAAGAATGAAACCTGCCTTGTGAACACCTTGATCTTGGACTTCTAACCTCCAGAACTGTGAGAAGTAGATTTCTGTTGTTCAAGCCAACCCAGCCTGTGGGGTTTTTGTTGGTGGCGGTTTTTGGATTTTGGGGGTTTTTTGGGTTTTCTTTTTCAGTATGGTGGCCCAAACAAGAATAACAGGAAAGCAAATGAACATACTTCAGAAGTGACCTAAAGCAAAAACTGAAAATTCAGCTGTTTTGCGAGGAGAAAATAATCTGACATGAACCAACAGGATCACCCTCAATCACCTTCTTGGTGAACACCATCTTGAGAGTTTTGCTTATGGTTTAACAGTAATGATCGGTCCCCTTAGGTAAGGCCAGATGATGTCCTTGAGCTTAGACCCTAATCTAGCCATTAATTTGCAGGCTGCTTTGGGCAAAGGACTCGTTATGTTTGGGCTTGAGTTGTACATCCAAACATGACATGTCTGGGGTGGGTGCTCTTTTTTTTTTTTAATTTTTAATGTTTTTTTATTATTTATTTTTGAGAGAGAAAGAGAGACAGCATGAGCAGAGGAGGGTCAGAGAGAGAGGGAGACACAGAATCCAAAGACAGGCTCCAGACTCTGAGCTAGCTGTCAGCACAGAGCCCAACGCGGGGCTCAAGCCCAGGAATCACGAGATCATGACTGAGCCGAAGTCAGAAACTTAACTGACTGAGCCACCCAGGTGCCCCGGGGTGGTTAATCTTTGAGGCATCTTCGAACTCGGACATTCCATGATTCTTACAGCTTCTTGGGAACATGAGGATTTTTAGGCTAATGCTGTAAACCCAGGCACGATGCTGTGCTGGGCTTTGTGCTGGACTCCATATACTCAGAACAACCCTGCAAGACAGGGTTAATGCCCATTTGAGGGAGGAGGAAAGTAATGCTCCCAAAGGCAAACAGTCTGCCCAATCATACAGCTGGGAAGTTGGTAGAGCCAGGAACTGCTTGCCAGTCTGTCTGTCCGGCTCTAACATCCAGATACTCTCTACCGCACCCTTCTGCCTCTTGGTTTTGTGGCAGTCTGCCTAGCCTTCGGTCCCTCCTTTGGCATTCCAGCACTGACTCTCCTTGCCATTTGTTAGGATACAGGCTTCTGTAATCACTCCATTTCTCTAGATCTTCAGAAGCTACCAGATCTTGCAAAGGCACTGCCTGCTTTGTGCCATACGGTGCAGCCTCACTTAAACGCAGTAACTCCTGTATGGCTCTAAGAACAGTGCCTGGCACACGTGAGCACCCAGTACCTCTTAGTGCTCACCAGTGGGTCCCTATGTGTCTGTTCACTGGACCTGGATCATGGGGGGGTACCAGGATGTATGTCCCAGTAGCTTGCGTGACTCTCCAGTACACAGAGTAGATATGACCTTGGCTCTGTACCTTACTAGACAGAAACCCAGGTCCCACTGCCATTCCATTCCAGCATCTCCCTGTACAGGACAAGGAGCTGGACTGCATGAGTAGTACTGTAGTAGGATCATTCCAGTTCAGATAGCAAAGTTTTGGGCACAGATCACATCTGTTCATTCTTGTCATTGAAAGACC
>PISW01015899.1:0-15142 GCA_004023785.1 Mungos mungo
GCGCCGGCCGATGGGGCGGGGCCTGGAGTGAAACGAGAGGAGAGAGGGGCGGGGCAGGGGGTGGGGCGAGTGGCCTGGCGGAAGGGGACAGGGAAGTGGGCAATGGGGCGTGGCTGGGAGCGGACCGGGGGGACCGGAGCTGAAGCGCCGTGAGAGGCTGACCGGGACTGCGGTGGGGGCGGGGCCCGAGGCCGGACGGGGCGTGGCTGGGAGCGGACCGGGGGGGCCCGATCGGTAGCGCCGTGTGGCGCTGACCCGGCTGCGGGAGGGGCTCGGGCGAAGGCGCGGTCTGTCCCGCCACCGCTCTTGGCAGGTGAGTGCCCGAGCCTGGCCCGTGGCTTCCGGGTCCGCCTGCGTCCCCAGACTCTGCTGCTGACCTCTTCCGGCTACTCCCCGTCTACCTGTGACCCCATAAGTCCCCGTCCGTCCCCTCCCTTCCCGCTTCATCCCTCTGCGTCTCCTTCCGTCGCCTTCCGTCCTCGAGGCTTTCAGAGGCTCTTCCTGCTCAGCCCCCCTCCGTCTCCCTGCGTCCCCATACCCTCTGTGGCTCCAGCTCTGGCTCCTCCCCGTCTCCCTGTGTCCCCAGACTCCTCGGCTCCAGATCTGGCTCCTCCCCTTCTCCCTCCTTCCCCTTCGTCCCCCTGCCTACACGCTTTGACGCCCTCGGTCCCTCTGCGTCCCCTTCCGCCCCCTTCCTTCCCGCTCCGTCCTCTTGTATCCCCCTGCCCCCTGATTCCCAGACTTTCTGCAGCTCCAGCTCTGTCTCCTCCCCGTCACAGTCACCCTTCTAATCTCTGTGTCTCCTTCAATCCCACCCTGACCCCCACCATCCCCCTGCGTACCCAGGCTGTCTGTGGCTCCTGCTTCTCTGGTTCCACACTGTCCCCTTCTGTCCTCCTCCATCCTCCACCATCCCGCTGTCTCTGCAGCTCCTGCCCCTCCTCCAGCTCCTCCCTGGCCCCTTCAGTCCCCCTGTGTCCCCTGCTTCCCCAGACTCTCCATAGCTCCTGTACCTTGCTCCTCTAACCCGTTCCTCGAGCTCCTTCGCTACTGCAGCCCTTCTGGGCCCTGATCTCTCTGCAGGGTGATTCTGTCCCCCACAGAACACACAGCCGCACTGTCCCTTCACAGGGCCATCACCAACACCAGGCTTCTCCCTGTCCCCAGGGCCTCAGGCAGCAGAGGCCTCCACCAACTGAAAGCCCCAACAAGGGGGCCCGCCAGCACTGCCCAGAGCCTGGGCCTTGGCTCCAGGAAGCTTCTGGATTGGAGCATCCCTAATCCGTGACTGTGCAACCAAGAGCTCTGACTCTGAGGGGCTCATATCAGGCAGTTCACCTTCCAGTTGCTGAGGCCAGAAATCCATGAGCCGGTGTAGGTGTGTGGTCCTGGGTAGGGTCTCCCCTGAGGTGGTCCTCAAGCCGTCAGCCGGGCTGCATCGCCTGGAACCTGGCCTGGGGCCAGAGGACTTCCTCCCAAGAGGGTGTCCGTGCGGGCCAGCAGTCAGTGCAGACTGCCTTGGTTCTCCTCCGCGGGGCCTGCAGTTCCTGAGGGCCTCCCCAGCAGGTCCAACTTTATAGGGTTACTAGAGAGAAAAACAGAGAGAGACAAAGAGCGAGATTAAAGAGACAGAGAGCCAGTGAGCACAGAGTGTATGAGACAGAAGCTGCAGACCTGTCGTCACCTCATTTTAGAATTCTTGGACGTTTTCTTATTGCTGTCATAGTTCATTAGTCACTCCCGGGAAGGGGATTCCACAAAGCTATGAAAATAGGAGAGAATGTTGGAGGTCATCTCAGAGGTGCCCACCACTGACCTTGGGGCCGGTCAGCATTGTGTTCGCCCTCCCCCTGGGCCCCACCCCTGCACTGAGGAGGAGGCTCTCCATCAGATGTTCTGATCGCACACTGATGATCTCTCTCGTCCTGGAATGTGTTTCCATGTTACCTTCCTCCGTGGTAAGCTGCGTGCTCTTGCACCTCCCAGTGGACCTCCCCAGGGCCCAGGCTACCTGGTGTTCAGTCTGACCTGCTTTTCTTCTTAACTAACTATAGCAGGCTCCAGCGGGTGTGGGCTTTCCTTCACCTGCCTTCACTGTGGTGCCCAGGACGGGCTGGTGGGCAGGGTTGGATTCGCTGGAAGAACCTAAGAACCGGCACCCAGGGGCACTCAGCTCTAAAACTCTTCAAGCACTAATCTCAATCCTCTCCTGCTTCCCTCATTTCTGGGGATCTCAGGATGCAGGAACAAAGCTCTGTATGGGACGGTCTTCTGCTTCCTGAACTTTCCAAAGGGGGAAACATAACAGGCTGATTTGGGAAAGAGAAGATGTAACTGTGTCTTGAAGGCCCCCATGTGAATGCAGGTCTCTTTGCCTCAGACCCTTGTCATTTCATTGGATGGACCATCTGAGCAGGACACCTACCTTTTCCTAGAGATGTCTTTCCATGTGACTTTATGTTGTCCATTCTTAACTGTGAAGAGAAGAAATTACATGCCTGACCCTATTCTAAGTTTATGTGCTTTAACTAATTCTGTCTTCACAGTGCCTGGGTCTCGTTGAACACCGGAGCATGTAATGTTATTATCACCATTTTAACGATAGGAAAACTAACACAGTGGAATGTGAGCTGACTTGCCCAAAGTCACATGGCAAGGGCATGCTGGTGACAGGATTTAACCTTGGGAATCTTTCCTTGCTTAACTTTAAACAAAACCAGTTTATTATTTATTTTGATGAGAGAGTCCCAGATTTAAAGCCACAGTATGATTCTCTGATTCCCTGTTTGTGTCTGGACAAGAGGGGAGGATGGTCCTACTTTGTGCTGCATCTCCATCCCCAGGGGCTGAGCGGCTGTTGGATGCTGAGACACTTCCCCTGTGGACGTGGGTCCACTCACTGCTCTATGTTGCCATTGACACTTCCCTGGATGCACCCCTGAGCTCGGTGAGGGGGTGAAGGATGCGGTGGTGGTGGTGCAGGGCACACACCGGCAAAGCTGGATACAAGCCAGAGAGATGGAGTTATGGTCTGGGTCAGGCTGGGGGAACACTCTAGAATGAGAACACCTACGAGTGGCCGTCCCTTACCCTTGTACTCAGAGCCTTTTTTGGAACTCTCTTGTCCCCTTCCAACAAAAACCTGAGTTCTCGGTTATGCTGGATGTGGAGGTTCACAGAGGATCAACTCCTAGATGAGTCCCAGGATCACTGACTTGGTTGTGAGCATGCTTTGTGTTCTGCTGGTCTCTGAGTTTGCCCTAGAGTGGGATGGGGAAAGCTCAGTGCACTTCTCGGGGGTCCCCTGGGCCGGGCCTGTCAGAAGAACAGGGCCTGAGCTAGAGCCCTCGAATCTCTATTCCTGGGGTGTCTAAATCCCATCACAACCGCCATGTGTACCCATCTCACCTTGACTTCTCCTTTGTCAGGTCAATGAAACCTGAGTCGTCCAAAGCTTAAAGTTCCAGAGTGTATTGTTTCGTCTCCTGTTAGATGCTTGGCATCAGAATGATACACATGCAGGTCTTGGCACAGAGAGTAAATAATTCCCTAGATTCTCTGCCTGGTGCCCTTTGTGTCTGCCAGGTGTGGGACACATTTGTGTAGATGAATGGAGCACAGCATACCATTGCATATCCTTCACTTACTGGTTGACACATACACCTTGCCGTCATAAATCTGACACCTGAAATGCTGATTCCAGCCAATCCACACCAGTTTGCAAACCAAGTACAGGATGACCCCGCTCAGCGTGGGTATGGAAGGTGAGCACAACCTACATGTTTCCTTTGTCCATGTTGACCCAACCGTGGACTTTGCATGCGTATGCTCACCATAAGAACTATACTGGACCCTCCTGGGGGACATAATTGAGGCCCTGTTGCAGCAGGGACAACTCCCTGTCCACTATGACCTGCTCTTCTGTTCCCTACCCTGCACCTGGGGCTACAGGAGACCCCCTCAGGGTCCTTGACCACTGCTGTGCCCATGTGTCACCACTAGGGAGGGGTGGGATGTGCATAACTCCATGAGAGGATCAGGGTGTCCAGGGGTGGTCGGCGTGCAAAGATTGGTGTGTGGGATCCTCCAGGACATTGAGGCTCAGGGCACCGACCTAGACGTTGAGCAGAGAAGTGCCTCGAACACAACTGACCCTCTACTCTCCCTTCTCTGCAGATCCTACTCATGGAATAGTTTGCTCTCAACTCTGAGCAGGGGTTAAGGGCCCCTGTGTAAAGGAACAAGGCTGTTATGGAGGGAGCCCAGAGAGCAGATTCAATCAGAGAGGGTATAGTTGTGCTTGGAAGGGAAACCAGGTCTTGTGAGCAGATCTTTCAGAGTCTCCTGAATGAGACCAGAAGTAAGAGATGCATTTCACCTGGTAACTACATCCTCAACATGCACACATATCTGTATACCTGAAAAAGGTTTTGTAAAGATTTACCTACCCTCCATTGTGATACTGTATTGTCTTCCAGTAGGTAATGTGTTTTCAACTCTTGTTATAACCCACCAAATAGATTCCATCACCTAAAAGTGGAATGGAAACCACTGATTTGTGAATTTCCCGTGCAGGATCCTAGATAATTCCTGCCATACCCAATTATCTTGGGCCATGCAGGATGGAATCTGAGACATCAAGAAATTTGGACCCAATATGGACCAAGTTCCACAGTTTCTTCCATTTTATCATCATAGGGAGAGGGTGAGGAAAAGTCAACATTTGGAATTATTTCAGGAAAGTATAGTCAGCATCCATAGCATCAGTGGGCATGAAGCTGCAAAGAAGTTGCTCTGGGACGATAGTGTGTGAAGAGCCCACCTCACTACCATCAGCTCTAGAGGATGGAGGTGGTGTCCAGCAGTAGAGAGAGTTTCCCGGCCACAGATGTAGCATTGCATTGATCTCCATGACCTAAGGTCAGTTAGACACCTTTTCCCGGAATCCCCACCATCATCGCTATTCCCCAGAAGGTTCAGCCAGTGTTCCCATTTCCCAGCTACCCCAGGAATTCCCATTGTCTGATATCCTGCTTACACCCAGACAGAAGAGGAATGGCAAAACTTGCCATCCTTCTCCAAACCTGGCCCACACCACTGCCATGAACATGGAGGGGAGAGGCACATCGCCTCCACACTGCAGGGCTGAGGGAGTTTGAGGCCACCACAGAGTTTGGGTGCTGAGTTGGGTCCCAGAAGAATGTCAGAGCGGGGCCCTGCTGTGAATGCTCAGTTTGGTGGATTAGGCAGTCCCCAAGCTGTCCTGCCCTGGAGTCAGGCTCCCCCAAAATTTTATGTCTTCATACCAGCAGGGTTATTAGCCATGTTGGGTTCCCCGCTCCAGAACGCAGAGGGTGACCCTGATCAGGCACCTATCAGTGGTCCGCCTGGCAAGGCACGGCTCCCTGGAGAAGGATCCCACCTCCAGTCAGAGGTAGCTCCCTCTGGGATAGTCCAAAACAGGCTCCAGGCCCAGGTTGCCCTTGAAGGAAGGAATGGAGCTGTGTGGGGTTGGGGTTGTCCTAGGAGAAGGCTGGAGAGAAGGGAGAAAACTGAATTGGGAAGGACAGGGTGACCTTGCAGGGTTCTCTTCTCTAGTTCTGCTCAGTGCTGCCTGATCGACTCCTGGATAATGGTTTGGAAAGGCCCTGGTCCCAGCAGGAGGGAACTCCGGCCTCCCTGAATTCTGGTGTCCCTGTTCTGAAAGGGGCTGAGGGCCAGTGTCAGTTTCTAATCCTGGAAATAACTCGAGTTTTCCTAATGGAGGCAATCCAGTTTCACTTTCTTCCCTCTGGAGGGTGAGGGTGCTGCAACATCCCTTGAGGCCTATGCAGGTTTCTTTGGGTGCATGCAGCCCAGAGGCCCAGGGGAGGGTCACAGCACTCAGAGACTTGCCCTGTCTCCTAACCCTAGATGCTTTCTCAAGTGGTCTGGTGGTCAGACCAGCAAGAAGCCCACATTCAGCCCTCAGAGGCTGACCCTTCCTATGGATGAAGATACTGCCTGCAAATTTTCAAGCTGGGGCTGCCCAACCTGCCCAGCTCAGGAGCTCCCTCGTTTCCACCCACCAAGATCAGAGTGCAGATGTGATATCCATGATGCAGTTCTCTTCCTCACGCTAGCTGTGAGCCACCTGGTGCCAATGCACATGTCCCCACCAGGGTCCCAGCACTGCTCACTACTGACCTGTCAATGCACATGCCCCCTACCAGGGTCCCAGCACTGCTCACTACTGACTGGGCTTTTCTGGGCAGCTGCTTTACCTTTCAATGATTGGCACATCCTCATTTGCATGTGGAAGCAGAAGGAAAAGCTCCCCAGGATATCTGTAGTCAAGGAAGAAGCCCCATCATATTGTGTGATTGCAGCAGGATAATAAAGAGGGTCAGTTTGATAAGGTTTGGGCAAGATTGCAAACGTCCATAACAAGGTATGAAATCTGTATGTAGTAAGAAATTGTGATTTGGGCATTGTCCTTGATTACTCCCCTAAGCCAGAATAGGACAGCTAACAGGTTGAGGAGAGGGAAGGAAAACATTATTTGAATGAAGCTGTTGCAAAGGATGTAGCCAACAGTGTGGGCTGGACCTGGTCTTCCTGGATAGTGTGACCCGAGGAGAGAGCTGAGGCTGCCCTCCTGTGCCTGAATCCATGGAGGAGGTGGGAGGCCTGAAAGTCTGGACTCTGCCTGCCCCGACATGCCAGTGGGGACATCAGTGTAAGCCTCCCATAGCCCCTCCTACCTGCGGGACAGTCACTGCATCAGGCCACCAGCTGCAGTGCAAATGTCCTACCTAAGTGAGTCCTTCCCTACCCTTGTGGTTCCCCTACACCGTGCTCCTCCCTGCACTGCGGGCAGTGGGAGGAAGGAAGAGAAGAGAAGCTGACTCTCTTTGTGTAACTGGTGCAGACATCTCACTCAGATGGGAGGGGCTGGGCAGGGAAAATTTAATTCTGCAAGGGTCTGTGATTGCATGTTACCTAACTGGACCTCTATTCACTGGAGTGGGACCAGGGTACATGGTATTTCTGAAGGCATTCTGTCCTCAGTGGAATTGATTTGCCTTTCCTCTGAACAGAGGAAACGTAACAATATCCTCAGAAATCATACTTCCTCACCTCTAATATCAACATAGGAGCAGTAGCTCTGACTCCAGACCCGGAGGGCTGCATCCTGGGGTATCAGGCCCCAGCCCGCTGGGCACTGCAGTCAAAGCAGACCAGAGGCAGCCAGGCAGGGCACCAGTCACAGAGTGATACATGCTGCAGGGAAGCAGCCCAGCCCTGGGAAGTCCCGGCGGGGCTTTCTGTCACCCACCACAGTGAGCCCCGTCACTGCTAGGGTACCTGAGTCTCAGGGGTATTGTTTTTAAGTTTTAAATTTTTTATGTTTATCTTTTGAGAGAGAGGGAGCCAGAAGATCTGAAGCAGGCTTCAGGTTCCCAGCTTTCAGCACAGAGCCAGACATGGGGATTTAGACTCAAATGGTGAGATCATGACCTGAGCCGAAGTCAAACACTCAACAGACTGAGCCACCCTGGCACCGCACAGGTATTTGTTACCTTACTATTGAGGGCTGAAACTGGCTGTGTGTGTGTGCTCATCTGCATCCACAGCTGCATGTTAGGTTCATGTGTGAGGCTGAATCTGTCTCCTGCAGTGGTTTATAGCGTGAATTTCAGTCTCTCTTGTCCCCTCCTCCTCCCTTCTTGAGTTCTCATTCTTTCTCCATGATAGCATGGGTCATCCCTATAGGTCACACACAAAACATGTTCCTGATGTCCCCAAAATGTGGCAAAAGGGAGAGAATGGTGACTGACTACACACAAAAGAATATATGCAGCGACCATCCAAAGAAAATGGAACTAGGGGCGCCTGGGTGGCTCAGTCAGTTGAGCATCCGGCTTTGGCTCAGGTCATGATCTCATGGTTCGTGGGTTCAAGCCCCGCATAGGGCTTTGTGCTGAGAGCTCAGAGCCTGGAGCCTGTCTTCAGATTCGGTGTCTCCCTCTGTCTCTGACCCTCCCCTGCTCACACTGTCTCTCTCTGTCTCTCAAAAATAAAAAACATAATAATAAAAAAAATTTTTAAAAATATGAAACTATTTCTTTTTTATATGTTTACTTCCTTCTGTAATAGAATGATCAGCTGCACATTGCACAATAATCCCCAGAAATAGAACCTTTCCAAGAACTAGTACCTCCTTCTGTGCTCCCATTCACTTCAGGTCTCTCCACAGCCACTGGATAAGGACATCAGGAAGTATGTGTTTATCATTACTTGTATGATTGTGTACTGTTGCTTACATATGCTTTTCCAACCAATATATGGTTTAGTTTTCTTACAGCTTTATTCAAGGGGTATTTTACTGGTTCTTATAATGTCAATGCTGAAGGTGTCTTCAGGTCTAAGGTGAGTCTCTTGTAGACAGCAAATAGTAGGATTTTGGTTTTTAATCCATTCTGCTACCCTGTGTGATTTGACTGGAGCATTCAGTCCATTGACATTCAGTGTTATTGAAAAATATGGGTTTAGATTCATTGTGTTCACTGTAGAGTGCATATTTGTAGTGATGTCTCTAGTATCCTATATTCCTTGCTACATTTCCTTCATAGAGTCCCTCTTAGGATTTCTTGTAAGGCAGGTTTGGTGGTGATGAATTCTCTCAACCTTTGTTTATTTGGGAAAACCTTTATCCCTCCTATTTTGAATGACAGGCTCGCTGGATAAAGAATTCTTGGTTGCATATTCTTTCTGTTCATCACATTGAAGATTTCCTGCCATTTCTTTCTGGCCTGCCAAGTTTCATTAGATAGGTCTGTAACCACTCTGATAGGTTCCCCTTTGTATGTTAAGGCCCTTTTATCCCTAGCTGCTTTCAGGATTCTCTCTTTATCTTTATATTTTGCCAGTTTCACTATGATATGTTGTGCCGAAGCTCGGTTTATGTTACATATTAGATGAGTTCGGTATGCGTCTTGAATTTCAATGACTTTCTCTTTCCCCAGATTAGGGAAATTTTCGTGTATATTTTGGTGCAGCACCCCTTCCAGACCTTTTTCTCTTTCTTCCTCTTCAGGAACTCCTATGCTATGGAGATTGTTCCATTTGATTGTATCACTCAGGTCTCTATTATCCTTTCTTGCTCCTGTATCAATTTCTCTCTCTTTTTCTCAGCCTTCTTTTTTGCTATAACTGTGTCTTCTAATTCATCTATTCTCCTCTCTGATTCTCCAATCCGTGCAGTGGCAGCCTCCATCTTATTATGCACCTCATTTATAGCCTTTTTTAACTCGTCAATGCTACTTTGAAGGTCCCTAGTCTGTGTATCAGTAGCTCCTCTGATGGTTTTTTCAAGCCCAGTGATTAATTGTATGACAATTGTTCTAAATTCTTGTTCAGTTGTTTATGTCTGTTTTGAGCAGTTCTGTAGCTGTGATTTCTTCTTGGAGTTTCTTTAGAGGAGAGTTCTTTCGTTTCATCATTTTGGCTAGCTTTCTGTCTCTTGTCAGTCTTAAAAGCTCGTTCTGCACTGTGCACCTATTAGTATTCCTCTATTGAAGGAGGCTCTTTGAGTGTCTAGGGTCTGTCATTTCAGGAGATGTTCTTTTAATGGTGTCTCTTGGTTTCTCTTGTTATGCCTCTGATTAATTTAGGGCCTACAGGCACATGAAACGATGCTCAGCGTCTCTCATCATCAGGGAAATACAAATCAAAACCTCACTGAGATATCACCTCACACCGGTCAGAGTGGTTAAAATGAACAAATCAAGAGACTATAGATGCTTGTGCGGATGTGGAGAAACGGGCACCATCCTACACTCTTGGTGGGAATGTAAACTGGTGCAGCCGCTCTGGAAAACATTGTGGAGGTTCCTCAAAAAACTATCGATAGAAATCCCCTATGACCCAACAATAGCACTACTAGGGATTTACCCAAAGGATACAGAAGTGCTGATGCATAGGGGCACATGTACCTCTATGTTCATAGCCGCACTTTCTACAATAGCCAAATCATGGAAAGAGCCTAAATGTCCATCACCTGATGAGTGGATCAAGAAGATGTGGTATGGGGGGAGGAGCCAACATGGCGGAGAGGAAGGGAGCTCTGTAGATTCCGTCCACACCATCTATCGAACTGAGAGGGACATTAGTCTCATCTGCAAGAGCGGAAGGAGAGAATACGAACTCCAGAAAGAAGAGAACCTCAAGGATACCTGAGTGAGTGAATGCGAACTGGGGAGATCTGAAAACGGGCCAGCCCGGGACGTGCAGGGGAGGCAGGAGCCCCAGCTCAACGTGGGGCAAGCGCGCGGAGCAGGAGAGACAAAGGGAAGAGACAGAGAGTCTGAACACGCCCATAGAACTGTCTCTGGGGAAGAGGCAAAGAAGCTTGGCTGCACTTGGAGAGGGAAACCCACTCCATAGATAACTGCTGGCTAGCCGGAATCCCGAACCAGGGTAGCGCAAGGGAAGGAACAGCTTCCAGCCCTAAGCCATCCGGCGGGGAATCAGCAGCGGCAGCAGCTGCACCAGGGGTGCGCGGCGACAGCTGCGCTGGGGGCCTGCACTTCACAGCAAGAAGTGGCACGGCCGCACTTGGAGAGGGGAACCCACTCCATAGATAACTGCTGGCTAGCCGGAATCCCGAACCAGGGTAGCACAAGGGAAGGAACAGCTTCCAGCCCTAAGCCATCTTGGTGGGGAGCCAGCAGCGGCAGCAGCTGCGCCAGGGGTGTGCTGTGACAGCTGCCCCTGGGGCCTGCGCTTCGCAACGAGAAGTGGCACGGCTGCGCCAGAGGCGCGCACTGCGAAATTGGTTTTGGGAACGGGACCACGCACCGCATTTCCACGGTGCATCTCGCTCCCTGCACTGGCTGCGTGAATCCCGAATCCCGGGTGTCCACAGGAAAAGGTAGGGCCCACACCTGTGTGGCCCCCGAAGGGGAGTCGGCGGCGGGTGGAGGCCTGGGCACGCGCCTAGGCTGCTGGAGCTCCCAGCTCATTTCCAGCAGCGCACAGCACCTTGAGCAACAGCTATTGGAAGCCAAGAGAGACTCAATTTTTTTTTCTTTCTTTCCCCCATTGCAATCGTGATCCTGGCTGGCGGTGGGGACTATGCAATTGAGTCTGTGAAGGTGCGCACTTCTACTCCTGCTGCTCATTTCATCTCAGGCAGGGGCAGCTGAAATCTCTGCCTGAGCCAAGACAAACTGATTCTTCCCCCTAAGAAGCAAGCCACCAAAACAAATACATTTCATCTGTGATAGCACAAACGTGCACAGACTGGAATTTTGAACCGAGGCTGGCCTGGTAAATACAATTCAGCTCAACTGCGGCCCAAGGAGATCGGACTCATTAGAGTGGCTGACCGTGCTTAGTTTAGCAGAGCTCAGCATGCTGCCATTCTAATCTCCATAGACACCAAGGCGGAGCCTCTGAGAGCAGCCTCCAATACCTACCACATCAAACCATGCCTATCCACGAGGGGAGCTGCTGCTTCTTTTTTTTTTATATATAAAAATTTTTTTTTATTTCCTCACCTTTTTCGTACTTATTTCTTTGTCATTATTGCCTTTTTATCCTTTTTCTTTACTTAATTCTTTTAAATTTTTACTCCTTATTTTCCTTTCTCCTTTCTCCCTTACTTTTTCACCTTCTTGCAACCCAGATATATTCTCCTGTATCTCATTCTTACCTCTCCCCTAAACTGGTCATACACTTTTAAATGGTCTACTGTCCTTTGTTGTCTACGGCCCCCTTTTAAATATATTTTTTGTCTTTTCTTCTTTCTCTTTTCTTCTTATTTTCTCCTCTTCTCTTCCTTTCGTCTCTTTCCCTCCCATTTTCTTTCTTTTCTTTCCCCCCTGTAATGTGTTTCTTTGTTTGATTTGTCTGTGTGTATGTGTGCTTCTGTTCCCTCTGTGTTTGTCTGTCTGTTTTCCTTCTTAGGACTACACCAAGAAACAAGCCAAAGTGTGCAAGAAGGCGAGTCCCAAATATTGCAGAGTACGGAAATAAAATACTCACAGGCACAAGAAGAGAAACCGAGAGACACCATTAAAAGAATATTTGCTGAAACGACAGGCCCTGGACAGTCAATAAGCTTCCTTTAACAGAGAAATATTAATAGGTGCACAGTGCACAGTGAGCTTTCTAAAGGTGACAAGAGACAGAAAACTAGCAAAAATGACAAAACGAAGAAACTCTCCCCTGAAGAACTTCCAGGAAGAAGTCACAGCCACAGAACTGCTCAAGGCAGATCTAGACAACATATTAGATCAAGAATTTAAAAAGCTTGTCATAAGATTAATCGCTGGGGTTGAAAAAAGCATCAAAGAATCAACTGATGAGTTTAAAAAAAGGCTATAGGTGAGGTGAATAATAAAATGGAGGCAGCCACCTCAAGGATTGATGGGGCAGAGAGAAAAATAGGTGAATTAGAAGATATAGTTATAGCAAAAGAGGAAGCTGAAAAAAAAGAGAGAAATTAATCCAGGAGCAGGAAAGGAGAATTCGAGATCTGAGTGATACAATTAAATGGAACAACATCCGTCTCATAGGAATTCCTGAAGAGGAAGACAGAGAGAAAGGACCTGAAGGGATACTTGACCAAATTATAACTGAGAATTTCCCAAATCTGGGAAAAGAAATAGACATTCAAATTCAAGAGGCACAAAGAACCCCCTTAAGACGTAATTAGAATCGGCCTTCAGCACGACATACCATAGTGAAACTGGCAAAATATAAAGATAAAGAGAGAATTCTGAAAGCAGCTATGGAGAAAAGGGCCCCCACATACAAAGGGAAACCTATCAGAGTGGTTACAGACCTATCAAATGAAACTTGGCAGGCCAGGAAGGAATGGCACGAAATCTTCAATGTGATGAGCAGAAAAAATATGCAGCCACGAATCCTCTACCCAGCAAGCCTGTCTTTCAAAATAGAAGGAGAGATAAAGGTTTTCCCAAATAAACAAAAAATGAGAGAATTCATGACCACCAAACCAGCCCTGCAGGAAATCCTAAGAGGAACTCTATGAGGGAAAGATCGCAAAGAATACAAGGTGCCAGAGACACCACTATAAACATGAATCCTAGGGAGAACACAATGACTCTAAACCCACATTTTTCGATAATAACATGGAATGTAAATGGACTTAATGCACCAACAAAACGACACAGGGTAGCAGAATGGATAAAAAAACAAAACCCATCTATTTGCTGTCTACAGGAGACGCATTTTCAACCAGAAGACACCTTCAGGTTGAAAGGGATGGAGAAATATCTATCAGGCGACTGGAAGCCAAAAGAAAAACGGAGTAGCCATACTAATATCAGACAAACTGGACTTTAAAGTAAAGGCAGTAACAAGAGATGAAGAAGGACATTATATAATAATTACAGATTCTCTCCATCAGGAAGAGCTAACAATTATAAATATCTATGCGCCTAACTCGGGAGCACCCAAATACATAAAACAATTAATCACAGAAAGAAAGAATCTTATTGACAAAAATGTGCTAATTGCACAGGACTTTAATACTCCTCTGACAGCAATGGATAGATCAACCAGACAGAAAATCACCAAGGAAACAATGGACCTGAACGACATATTGAAACAGATGGAATTGATAGATATATTTAGAACTCTGCATCCTAAAGATAGGAAATTCACCTTCTTTTCGAGGGCACATGGCACATTCTCCAAGATAGACCACATGCTGGGGAATAAAGCAGCCCTCCATAAGTATAAACAAATAGAGATCATACCATGCACACTTTCAGATCACAATGCTATGAAACTTGAAATTAACAACAGGAAAAAGTCTGGAAAACCTCCAAAAATGTGGAGGTTAAAAACCACCCTACTAAAGAATGATTGCGTTAATCAGGCAATCAGAGAAGAACTTAAAAAAATATATGGAAACCAACAAAAATGAAAACACAACAATCCAAAATCTCTGGGACACAGCCAAGGCAGTCCTAAGAGGAAAGTATATTGCAATCCAGGCCATCCAGGCCAATCTCAACAAACTAGAAAGAGTGCAAATTCAAAATCTAACAGAGAACCTACTGGAACTAGAAAGGAAGCAACAAGAGCACCCCAAACCCAGCAGAAGAAAAGAAATAATAAAGATCAGGGCAGAAATAAATAATATAGGATCCAAAAGAACAGTCGAACAGATTAATGAAACCAAGAGTTGGTTCTTCAAAAAAATAAACAAAATCGATAAACCTCTAGCCAGGCTCCTCAGAAAAAAAAGAGAGAGCACTCAGATAGACAAAATCATGAACGAAGAAGGATCTATTACAACCAACCCCTTAGAAATACAAGCAATCATCAGAGATTACTATGAAAAACTATATGCCAACAAACTGGACAACACAGAAGAGATGGACAAATTCCTAAGTACACATGCACTACCAAAATTCAAACAGGAAGAGATTGAAAGCATGAATAGATCAATAACCAGTGAAGTAATTGAATCTGTTATCAAAAATCTCCCAACGAATAAGAGCCCAGGGCCAGATGGCTTCCCAGGGCAATTCTACCAAACATTTAAAGCAGAGCCAATACCCATTCTTCTCAAACTATTCCAAAAAATAGAAATAGCAGGAAAGCTTCCAAACTCATTCTACGAAGCCAGCATCACCTTGATACCCAAACCAGACAGGGACCCAGCCAAAAAAGAGAACTACAGACCAATATCCTTAATGAATACAGATGCAAAAATACTCAACAAGATACTAGCCAATCGAATTCAACAGCATATAAAAAGAATTATCCATCATGATCAAGTGTGATTCATTCCTGGGTTATAGGGATGGTTCAATATCTGCAAATATATCAAAGTGATCCATCACATTAACAAAAGAAAGGATAAAAACCATATGATCCTGTCGATAGATGCAGAAAAAGCATTTGACAAAATACAGCACCCTTTCTTAATGAAAACCATTGAGAAAGTCGGAATAGAAGGAACTTACCTAAACATTATAAGAGCAGTTTATGAAAAACCCACAGCTAATATCATCCTCAATGGGGAAAAACTGAGAGCTTTCCTCTTGAGATCAGGAACACGACAGGGGTGCCCACTCTCACCACTGTTGTTTAACATAGTGCTGGAAGTTCTAGCATC
>PISW01015901.1:0-15119 GCA_004023785.1 Mungos mungo
CTTCAGATTCAACCACAATTCTTTCCCAAGGTAAGTGCCTTTCTAAGTACTCCTAAAAGAGAAATAGTTTGAAAAATGTAACCTCTTTTATTAAGAAAGAAGCTATCATATTCTAATATGAAGTATACCACAAAGCATTTCTTCAAATTCTAGTGTTGTGTAACTTCTTAATAATTCACCTTATAACTCAAGAAACTGAATGGCTCAGAAGTTTCATCATAGTTGGCAAACCGGTAAAACCTGTATGTAGGTTTCAAATTAAGTCTGAAAACTAAATTCATTATACACAGTGTGACTATAAAGAATACAGATTAATTTTATAAATCACATATGAAAATCTCAGATATATTTATATTTAATATTTTAGCATTACTGACAGGGTATACTTTTACAATAGTTCAAAAAACTGAAAAGGTATTTTATGGAAATTACATAGTATTTTAAAAACTAAATGTAATCAGGGCTGCCTGGGCTGCTCAATTGGTTAAGCACCCAACTCGATTTCAGCTCAGGTCATGATCTTGCATGAGATTGACCCCGAGTGGGGCTCCATGCTGAGCATCAAGCCTGCTTGGGATTCCCTCTCTCCCTATCTCTGCCCCTCCTCTCCCGCGAGCACATGTGTGCGCTCTCTCTCTAAAAATAAAGTAAACATTAAAGAAAAACACTAAATGTAATTGAACAGGGGCGCCTGGGTGGCTCATTCGGTTAAGTGTCCAACTGATGATTTCAGCTCAGGTCACGATCTCATGGTTCATGGGATCAAACCCTGAGTCGGGCTTCATGTTTATAGCACAGAGACTGCTTGGGATTTCTCTTTCTCCTTCTCTTTCTGCCGGCTTGCATGATCGCTTACCCTCCCTCTCTCTTTCTCTCTAAATAAACATTCAAAAAGAATCGAATTGAACATCTGTTGATAGGTACAGAGTACTGGTTAATTCAAAGAAACATTTACTGAACTATTGTATACCAGGTGATTGAAATGAAGGTACAGTAAGGAATAAAGGACAATTTGTGTTAAAGGATGTGGGTATAAAAGTCCGTGCAGGTGTGTTGTGTATGCTTATTAAATGCTTCTGTAAATAAACACAATAAGTTATTAATATAATTGATGCAAGTAAGCAGAATTAAAAATTTTCAGAGGCGCCTGGGTGGCTCAGTCGGTTAGGAATCTGACTTCAGATCAGGTCACAATCTCACATTTCATGAGTTTGAGCCCCTGTGCTGACAGCCCCTGCTTTGGATTCTGTCTCCCTCTCTGTGCCCCTCCCCTGCTCGTGCTCTGACTCTGTTTCTCAAAAATTATAAACATTAAAAAAAAATGAAAAACTTTCACTATATACTACTCTTCTTTGTACCATCTGAGTTTTGTTGGTATTTTACCTCCTAGGACATTTAATACTCTTTATAATATGAGCATTTGATAATGAAAAAGTCATGAAAGTACCCAATTCATAATGAAAAGGTAGGGAGAAAAGTATTACCAAACAATTAGATTTGTATTTCAGTTCTTTCAGTAAAGGTGGTTTACTGAACCATGCCTAAATAAATCTACGTCATGGTAAATAAAGAAATATTACCATCGAAATTCAATACATAGCAAGATAATAATAAATTTCCCTTAAAAGTAATTATCCTTAAACCTGAGATCATGTATGAACATTTTAATATATTAACCACTTAAGTATGGATCTTAGAGATCTGTCAAAGACAAACTTACATTTACATTTTCTGATCCTCAATTCTTCTCCACTGCTGGGGCTCATTTCACTGACTCCTATGTTCAAAATCTTTGAAAGCTAGAATCTTAGAGTCCAACCCCCACATTTTCACAGAGGAGAACAAAGAGCCATGTGTTAATTATCTAATAATCCTTAGTGGGAAATGTAAACTTCAGTAAGATTTGGTCCTTGCCTTAAATAAGCTTATGAGCCGCTGGAATTAAGTCATGTACACAGACAACAATGATACAATCAGATCACTGTATGTTCAAGGTTAAATAAAGCATCTGTGAGCAAGGCAGGAGTAGAAATTAGGTCTCCCAGTTTGTAGTCAGCTGTCGTTTTCTTTGTCACAAGATTCCTCAATGGGCTAGGCTTCAAAAGACTAAAATTTAGGAAGAGACTTAAATGCACAAACTTTATAACAAACTACTTAAGTTAAAACTTCTATAGCGCTGAATGACTTTACCATCTGAACAGTGGACAGGCAAAAAGAAGGGTTATCAATAACTATCATCAATAGTTATTATTCTATTTCTGGGCAGTTAAGTGGCTCAGGCAGTTAAGCATCCTACTCCCGGCTTCAGCTCAGGGCATGATCTCAGAGTCCATGAGATGGAGCCCCACACCGGGCTCTGTGCCGACAGTGTGGAACCTGCTTAGGAATCTCCATCTCCTCTCTCTGTCCCTCCCCCTCTTGCACATGCGCTCGCTCTCTCTCAAAATAAACAAACATTAAAAAATTCTTATTATTATTATGTTTTAACACGGTCGGACCACTTAATCTGTGCCGGGTGCTATGCCAGCCACTTTCCACGTCCAACCTTACTTAACCTCATCACCGCCCTCTGCAAGAGGGGTCACTGCCATCTGCTATTTGCAGCAGATGAAACAGACGAGCGGAGTGGCGCAGCGAGGAAGTGGCAGAGAGGAAATGTGAAGTCAGGCTCTTCCATGTGGAGGCCTGAGCTCTAAACCATTAAGTTCCCTTGAATAATAACGAGGAGCATGCAAGTTCAGCTCTCCTCGGTTCCAGGTAAGCTGGGCTTGATACTGTGAATGGATTCAGCAAGATGAGAGTTGACTGAGCTTTGCTCAGGCAAAATTGAGGGACCAGGCTACAGAGGGAAACGTTAATGCTCCCAAGGAATATTCTACACTCACATACTTACAGGGTACTACTACCTACCCAACACAGCCTCAACATTTATTCAAAGCTTTTTGCCAGGCAGTGTTAGGTGCCGGTGACACAAAGACAAATAAAACACGGTCTCTTTTCAGTACTCATGTCAAGTAAACATTTATACATGGCCGACTTTAGGCTTTGGTTCCAGGTATGAAAGAAGATAAAGACATGAGGCCTAAACTCCAACATCTTAAAAGAAAAAAAACCTAGTCAGCTAAAACTAACACCTCAAAATTTCACTAATGTGAGTTCATTAGAGGGTGCCTATGTGGCCCAGTCAGCTCAAGTGTCCAACTCTTGCTTTGGGCTTAGGTCACGATCTCATACTTGTGAGATCAAGTGCCGGGTCGGGCTCTGCACTGACAGCATGGAGCCTGCTTGGGATTCTCTCTCCGTCTCTCTGCTCCTCCCCTGCTCTCATGCAAGCTGGCTCTCTCTCGCTTTCTCTTTCAAAAAGAAAAAATGTATACACACACACACACAATTTATGTTCAAGGGAGACTGAGTAAACAATGGGAATACAATAAAAGTTTTATATATGGACAGACAGCATGGCTGAAAAGGCAGGAAAAAACAAAACGTTAGGGGGAACTTTATTATATATATCCATAATAGAATATTTTAAAGTCACTTTTATCATATACTATGCAAAAAACTGGGAAAAAGTTAAAATTCCTCAACAGGTTTGTAAATTCTTTTTTTCTGTAATATATGATTTTGCTAATAAAAAAAGGTTTGGAGAAAGTTGCTTTAGACAGGAGGAAGCAATTTTAAAAGGTTTTAGCTGGAGTGACATAAATAAATAGCTTTTAAAATCAAGCAAGAATAAGGATGGAAGAAGAGATTAAAGGCAAATGAACCAGTTATAAGGTTAAAAATGATGGTCCAGCTGTGAGCTAAAGGCCTTACCCAGGCAGCACACAAGCACAGAACTGACAGAGGGTGAGAAATGACATAGCAAATATGATGACACTACTTTGAGTTAAGCAATCTTATCCACCTACAACAGGACCAACTGGTTACAAAAACAAATGCACATCATTTCTGACTGCTGGGAATTTTTGAAATAATGGGTGGGAAAATCTGGAAGAAAGCTACACCCATGACTTCAACTGTGGTCTTTTCTTCTTTGAGGCTTAGTCATGCTCCATGACTATACCAGCAACTTAAGACATAACCATGCCGCAAAACTTCAAGACTGAAAAAGAGCATAAATGAATTGGACCTTGTGAGATTATTTCATTCGGAACCATTAGTGACCATATGGGCTCTAATTTGAGGCTCAGCTGATCTTGGTCTACCACCCAGGTATCCTACAATCAAATCTATGGTATGCAGGTCCTGATTTAGATTAAGTGAAGCGCTGTATTGACATGGACATCTTGGTGAAAGTAAGTAATCCTTTAGGCAGATTATTCACCTCTACCTTAGTGTGGTGCTACAGTTTGTCACTTTGACTGTTTTTTTCAATGGATGGTCAATTTTATACTATCTGACCTGCCTTCTGCATTAAGGAGAATGTGTACTCTGACAGAGTTAATAAGCTATACTCTGAATAAATTAAGCTATGTTGCCCAATCATACACTAAAATGAGCTAAGAACTTCTGCTGAGGTATTTTAAACCAGACATAACGCAGCAGTTGTGTGTAATGAAAGGAGTGCAGACTTTGAAGTTAGTGATGTAGGTTGGAATCCTGGTCCTGCCACTAACGACATGATTTGTGGGAAAACATAACAGGAAGCTAAGCCCCCGTGCCCATCTCCCAATCAGCAATCCTCCTCTGAAGTATCAATATTGTTTAGACTCTTTTGTATGTGTCCTTTTTTGGGTATAGATTTTATTTTTGTTTTGTTTTTGTTGTTGTTTTAAATGTATTTGATGTTTAACTTACATCTAAGTTAGCTAGCATATGGTACAACAATGATTTCAGGAGTAGATTCCTTAATGCCCCTCACCCATTTAGCCCACCTCCCCTTCTACAACCCCTCTAGTAACTCTGTTTGTTCTCTGTATTTAAGACTTTTATGTTTTGTCCCTGTCCCTGTTTTTATATTATTTTTGCTTCCCTTCCCTTATTTTCACCTGTTTTGTATCTTAAATTCCTCATATGAGTGAAGTCATATGGTATTTGTCTTTCTCTAATTTCGCTTAGCCTAATACCCTCCAGTTCCATCCACATGGTTGCAAATGGGAAGATTTCATTCTTTTTGACTGCTGAGTAGTACTCCACTGTTTGTATGTATCCTTTGTTATTTGCATATGCCTAGCATATTTTAAAATTCCACTTTTGTATGTAAATGGAAACATATACATACTGGCTGCATCTTAATTTATTCAATTTATACTATAACTTCATGATCATCCCACATCAGCACATATGGACTATTTTATTTTAATTACCCAATCCTTTACCATTAAGATTTAGGTTGTTTCTGATCTTTAATACTTTTACTCATAAGTGATATTTAAAAAATCTTGGTTCAATTGTTTTAATGCAAACAAACATGTATGTCTATAATAAATTACAGAAGTAGAATTGGAGACTAAGGAAAATGTACTTTTAAAATGTGCTTGATATCACCATATTAGTTTCCAGACTGTCAATCCAACAGTGCATGAGTCCATATTTTATGTTCCAGCCTTCATGTTACATGTATTTTTATTAAAACTACACTCAGAAGACAATATTGCTTGCAGAAAAAAATTGTTGGGAAGAGTCCAGTGAGACCATAGATTCAAAAATTACCTGTCAATAGAGGCACCTTTTTGATACTGACCTATTATTTAAAGGTTTAGGAGACAAGGCACCTGGGTGGCCCCGTCGGTGAAATGTCCGAATTCGGCTCAGGTCATGATCTCCCGGTTTGTGAAACTGAGCCCCGCATTGGGGTCTGTGCTGACAGCTCGTGTCCTGGTGCCTGCTTTGGACTGTGTGTCTCCCTCTCCCTCTCTCTCTGACCCTTCCCCACTCCCATTCTCTGTGTATGTGTGTGTGTGTCTCTCTCTCTCTCAAAAAGAAATAAACAATTTTTTTTAAAGTTTAGGAGAAAAAAATCAGTATTCTTACTATTATGATTTATTAAAGGGCGCAAAATGCAAATATTCACCATTAAGAACACTGATAAAATGGACTAGAGATTTTAGTTATACATTTATAACTCTCATCATTCTACCTTACATTTTTTGGTTAACTCTCCTTACTCACACATCTATCTCTGACCAAAAACAAAGAAAAAGAAGTTTCAATTTTTGGGGCACCAGAGTGGCTCAGTTGGTTAAGCATGGGATTCTTGATTTTGGCTTCGGTCATGCTCTCACGGTTCTCGTGAGATTGAGCCCGGGGTCTGCAGAAACTGCTAGGGATTTTCTCTCTCTCTCTCCCCCTCTCTCTGCTCTTCCCTGTACACACACATTCTCTCTCAAAAATAAATAAATAAACTTAAAAAAAAATTTTTTTTCAAGTCTCACCATGATTGTAAAGAAGGTCTTTAAGAAAAATTAGAAACTTTAAGACTGTTGCTAGGTCCTTTTTTTTTTTTTTTTTAAAGTTGATTTATTTTCAGAGAGAGGTCGGGCAGGGGGAAGGGTGTGTTGCTGAGAGAGAATACCAACAGGCTCGTGCCGCCACCTCAGAGTCTGTCATAGGGCAACCAGGGGATCAGGACCTGAACCAAAATCTAGAGTCAGAAGCTCAACTGAGCCACACAGGTGCCCTGCTAGGTTCTTTTCTAGTGGTAATTCTACTTTCATACACGTACACAGAATAGTTACAAGACACCCCATGCAATGCAATAAACAGTTATTGGTATAAAATAGTTTTCTTCAATGACCCATGCTAAATATACCCTAAAAGCGATTTGTATCAACACTGTAATAAGAATTATAAACTGAGATCCTGAAGATTTCCTTTCCAAACAACATTGATCTTCAAGATTACAAATGGCAACAGGAGATTCAGAACAGATAAAATGGTACACAGGTATCAATAGTTTGTGAGTAAAAAATGATTTTTTACAGTTATTTTGCAAATTCAACTAACAGATGATATTCAACACAAGCTAACAAAAAAGTAGACAAATGCCAGATACATATGAATAACTTAATCATTCCAAATAAAATAACGAATGCAAATCCCCCCAAATCAAAGAGGCACCATGTTAAAAAAATAGGGACAAATAGCAAAACACAATTTACTTAAATATCAACATCATATTTTTAGTATGAATAACTTAGACACAAAAATTTATCATCAAATCACATAGTACTTACAGGTAGAAACCAGTCGAAAAAAAAAGCTGTTAATACTTAAGACCTTTCTCAACTGGTATTTGTAATTTTTAAATCAAGGTAAGTGTTTTCCATCATAAAATCACGGGGGAGAGGGGCATAGTTAAAAGCTATATAAAAATTGGGCACCTGGATGGCTCAGTTAGTTAAGTGTCCGACTTTGGCTCAGGTCATGATCTTGTGATTTGTGAGTTTGAGCCCCGCATCAGGCTCTGTGCAGACAGCTGAGAGCCTGGAGCCTGCTCTGGTTTCTGTGTCTCCCTCTCTCTGGCCCTCCCCAGCTGGCACTCTGTTTCTTGTTCTCTCTCAAAGATAAACAAACATTAAAAAAGTCATATAAAAACAAATTAACCAAACTTAGTTTTTGACCTAAAAATACTAAACAGAATGAAAATTACATAAATTCTAGAAGGTTTTCTCCACCTAGGTTTCTTAAAAAAACTAACGCACATTCTGAAGACCACTAACGTTCTTTCTGAAAAATAGAAAGTATAATTTTAATTTCTGACAGAAATAAGGACGGTTTTCCCTGATTAATATCCCTATCTTGTTTCCTTCCAGCCACAATACCACAATGGCCTGACCAATCATACTGCATTTTTACAAGACCCAAATGGAATCACTTTATTTAGTGGAGAGCCAGATAATGGTAAGCATGGTCCCAGATGTTTTAAATAAGGCAAAATATAAAATAAATGTATCTTTTCCTTACCCTCACATCCTTTTCCTTTTCCTCACTCCTGATAAAGAGTCTAAAATATGGCCAGATAATAAAGTTACTATTTGTTCAAAATGTCACTTTCTCCACAAAGACCATTTCACCACCACAATCAGCAGTAATTTTTCTATATCTGAATGTTTACACCATTATCTGCGGCACCGCTCTGCAGTTCTTTCATGTGTTAGTCCTGCCGCCTTTTCACCAAGCACATAAGCTTAAGGACCTGCATTAAACATCTTTTGGATTCCCACAATCCTAACTGAGTACACAATTTAATAAATATATTGATCGACATAAAATATTGAATACCAACTATATCCAAGTCACTGTGCTAGACAGTGAGACTATGTCACTAAATTTCTACAAGAATTAATAATAATTTTGAAACTACAAGAAAGGCATAGGCAAGAAAAATGCCAGTTCTGCAACAGATAAATTTAGGAATGTATATGGTCTACACAATCGCGGGAGGTCTCGTTCAGCTAAAAGCAATGAGACCCAGTTTCAACCTAAGGAGGGAGGAAGTACTTTGTCAAGTGGAAAAGATGGGAATGTTCGAAGACTGTAATCATGGCCGTTTAGCATTGGTGATACTGGAAAAGGAATACTGAACACAGTGATAAAGGTACTCTTTGAGAATTCTGAGAAAAGATAGGTGGGATCATAAAACAGAAAACTTTACAAAGGAGAAAATGACTCAAGAGGGCTGTAGGCTCACAAGTGAAATGATCACAATCATAAATGACTGCCTCCTGACAAGATACCTTATAAAAACCTGAAGACATGGTAAATACAGAATAGAAGAAATCCATCACTGACAGGCATTAAATCATTGTCTTCTCCATTTGATCACCTACTGTCTTTACTATAAAAAAAAAGTTGGGCTCATCTCCAAAACTCCAGTCCGATTCTGATTCGTGCCCTAGGACTTCAAAGTGGAACCGGAGCTCCTCTGGCAAAGATCCTACAATCTGCTCAGTGTTAATCAGTGACAGGGCCGCAATTTTTATCTTGCAATCTAACTGAAAATCAAAACAATTACTAAATGGAAGTCTATTCTGGCCCACCTGGCAAAACTACAGAGGAAAAATATATAGTGTGTGCCGTTCAAACAATAAAATTCTTCTAATGAAAATATCAAACTTATCAAGCTATAATAATTCTACCATCTGAATGTTTCATAAACATGGATTACTCTTTCAGTCAAGAAAAAAAGATTAAGAAAAAAGATTAAATACAGTATGAAGACTTCTTGAAGTATTTTAAAAGCACTACCATACTACAGAATTTACCTAAGGTCAACAGAATTTTAGGTAAATGATTCAGTAGATCTTGCAAAATTAAACTGTTTTTAGACATCAATGATAGAAACTACTTTTGGTTATATATTTATTATTCCTAAGTATTATAGATTTTCAGATCAGACATATGTCAATGAAAATATATACAAAAATAAATAAAAATAACAATATTTTAGATAATCCAAACTATCTTTATATTGTATAATCATAATCCAATTAGCAACAATCAACATGTTAAACTTGAATATAGGGGATCTTCAAAAACAGGCAGGAGTCCAATCCTACAGAAACACTTACCCTCTGAATTCCTATAATCTAATTTGTGCATTAGTCAAAAATCTTCAACCTATGGTACTAAGCACAGTCTTACAGATTTATTTTAGCATTTACCTATTTTTTAATTAGATTAATTTATAGGCACTGACATTTTGATATATATATTGCTTTTGTATTTAAACTGTTCTAAAGTTTGTGCTATAAATATCTGCACATTTATACAAAGATTAAGAAATAGTTCATCTTATTATAACTGATCAAAGTGCAGTCCTGCCACCACAGACCTAAATATAAAAGCTAAAACCATAAAGCTTCTAAAAGAAAATGTAGGAGAATCTTAGGATTGGCAAATATTGCTTATTAGGACACAAAAACATGAATCATTAAAGAATAAAATTGATTAACTGGACTTGAAGGAATTTAAAAAAATGACATGCAAACTATATTGGAAAAAGTATTTGCAAAATACATATTAATAAAGGACTTGGGTCCAGAATACATAAAAACCTAATTTAAAAAATTGGTTACAGACATGAACAGACATTTCACAAAGAAAATGTACTAATGGCAAAAACCTCAGGAGAAGGAGTTCAGCATCACTAGTTCTCATGGAAATGAAAATTAAAACCACAATGAGGGGTGCCTGGGTGGCTCAGCTGGCTAAGTGTCCTACTCTTGATTTCAGCTCAGGTCATGATCTCAAGGCTCCTGGGCTCCAGCCCCATGTCTGGCTCTGTGCTGACAGCGTGGAGTCTGCTTGGGATTCTCTCTCTCCTTCTGCCCCTTCCCTGCTCACTGTCTCTCTCAAAAATAAATAAATAAACATTTGAAAAAAATAAGACCACATAGATACCACCAATTTCTCACAGAGTAAGTTAAATTAAGGCTAAAAATAGTGTTTAGAGGATATGGAATGCTCTTACACCGATGATGGGAATTTTAAATGGTACAACCACTTTGGGAAACAGTTTGAAAGTTTCTTATAAACCTAATTATATAGTAAATATATGACCCAGTAATTGTATTCCTAGGTATTACCCAAATGAAATGAAAATATGTGTTTATGCAAAAAGAAACCACACAGAAGAGAATCCATGCACTCCATGATTCCATTTATATGAAATTTTAGAGCAGGCAAAACTTATATACAGAAATGGTTCTTCATCTGGGGAATTTTGGCCTCCTCTTCCCTCGACAATGTTGGGAGACATGTGTGGTTGTCACAACTTGGGGAGATGGGGTAGGAATGGTTGCTACAGGCCTCTAGGGTGGAGAGAGAAGCCAGAGATGCTGTGAAACATTCCAGAATTATCAGGCCCCAAATTTCATGAGTGCCCAGGCTGCAAAATTCTTATATAGTGAACAATAGAGGTCTTCAGGTGGGAGTGGGGATAAAATGCCAAGAAAAGTGAAGAAATTCTGAGGATGATAAAAATGTTCTATATTTTAATTGCAGTAGCAATTAGTTTCTGAAAACTCATCAAACCGTACACTTTAAAACAGGTGCATTTTGTTGTATGCGATCTTACATCAAAATTGATAAGTATTATAGTGCCTGTCAAATAACAAAAAACTATATAAAATAGTTTAGTCCAATGTTTGTTTTTTTAATATATATAAACGGAAAAGACAGTTAAGGTAAATATCATTGGTGAGATTACTGATAAGTTTTACTTTATTCTCTTTTGTTCATTTCCTTTGTATTTATTTGAAAATAGGTAGAGTTTAAATTAAAAATATAACTCTTTTTTTTTAAGTGTTTATTCATTTTTGAGAGAGAGCGCGTGAGCAGGGGAGGAGTAGAGAGAGGGGGGACAGAGGATCCACAGCAGGCTCTGCTCTGACAGCAGCAAGCCTGATGTCTGGCTCAAACCCACGAACCATGAGATCACGACCTGAGCCGAAGTCGGATCCTCCAATTGAGCCACTCAGGTGCCCCTACATATGACCATTTCTGTATACAGAAAGGTGTAAAGAGAAACTTTCACTATGAACAGTGACATCAAGTTGTAATAAGGTAGGCTAAGAAATTCTTTCAACTAGAATAAAGTTACGAAGTAAAAAATAACGTATTTCATTATATTAATACAGTAGAAAAACAGCAGATTAAGTTATGTTCAACAATAGGGCAGGGACTATACAAAATGTCAGGAATATAAAGATGTCCCTCAAGAAGTACCTATCAAATGGAGAAAAAACGATGTTGTCAACAAACTGAATACACAACAATGAAAGACTATAGTTTACATATGCAAGTAGTACAATGAAACATGTCACTGAGAAAACAAAACAAAACAAAACAAAAAACAAGCAACTAACTAAACATGGGAGGTGGGAAGGGAAAGCATTTACAAAGAGGACATTGAAGCTGGGCAGCAATGAGAAAAGCTCTTCCTGAAAAGAAGATTATCCTACATATTGAGTAAGGAAGTTGAACCTAATGAGAAAATTGCCTATCGAGGAGGGAAATCTACCTAGGATTCACCTTTATAGAAAATGTACTCTTTGCACTTGCACTGCGTCCAGATTTGGCACTGAAGTCTCTGGCACCGTTCAAAAGTAGAGGCAAAGTAATCAATCAGGCTGCAATTAAAACAACCATACATTGAGCATTTCTTAGTAAATTCCAGGTGGCCTCATCTGACACTCTAAAACTTCCTCATGGCGTTAGTAAGGGGAAAATCCAACTTGCCTCCCAGAAGAGGACACTGGGAATGCAGAATACATCCTAGATGGTACATTTTCAAGCCATAAGAAACGCTTATAAATATATGACGATGGGGTCGACAATTACTTTATACTGCTAAGAATGATTATAACTTGATTAAAAAAAACAAGTAAATTCCTATGTTAGGCAGAGGGGGAAAAAAGCCTGCGAGTTGGGGGCACCAGGAGATAGACTACAGGCAGAACTGTCCGCCCTGCTCTTTAGATTGCCTGTAATTCTGCAAACTCCTGAAATTAAGGCATCGAAGTGGAATTGAATGGACTGAATGAAACAGAACACCTTTTGTGCAGCAGAAAATCCAATTTCTGAGAAAGTCATTCCAAACACAAAAGGGTCTTTAGAGCAGCCGACTTTTGCGGAGACAGAACATTTCCTATTCCTTTCTTTCGCTTGACTTTGGGTCAAAGAATGACTGCAAGCAATTTAAGAAACAGTTTCCTGGTAGTGGTGATTCAGGAGATTAGAGGAAAAGGAAAAATGATGAAAACGATAAACCAGTTTGCAAGGGAGCCTCCTGTAGTCCCGTCACAGCCAGGGAACTAGAAACTGGATATTTTAGATACCGACGCCGACAGGGGAACCCAGGAGCAAGTGCAAGACCAGCACAAGGTTGGAGGCACCCAAGAGACAACGGTCGCTGCGGGATCCTTTTGCTTCCAACGCGAAGACTCCCACCCTTTCCGACTCTCTCTTTCTAAAACGTTTCTAATACTCACTCCCTGCCCAGAAATACCCCCTCCCCGACCATCTCGACCACCTCGCCGGAGAGGCAGGCTGCGTTCACTTACTGAGCTGTCCCCCGCCAGACGTCGTACTCGGCTCCCGACCTCCTGCGCCTCCAATGCCGGCCGCTCCAGGGATCCCCGGCGCCCCCATCCCCGGCGGGGTCCCACTCTGCCTCTCGAAGTTGCCTGGATTGGAGAAGTAGTCGCGCAGCCGAGGCAGCTCGCGGCCGCTCTCCAACAGCTCGGTGTGCAGCTCCAGGGCGGTCAGCAAGTACTGATCGCGCAACAGCTGAGCCGCGATCGCATCAATTGACAAGCGGGCAGGGGTCTCCCCAGAACCCCCCAGGGCCACCGCAGCCGCCGACACCTCCCCAGGGAGCCCCGGCCGCGCACTGCTCCCTAAGGCCACGGGATCCTGGGGCGACAGCGAGTCCGCAGAGCCAGGATCTAGGCCGCTCCCGGAGCCCAGCCGAAGTCCTGCCCGCCGCTCCTCGGTCGCCGCTACCTCGTCATCGTCCTCGTCCGAATCACTGAGGAATGGATTCACACCGCCGCCGCCACTGCCACCACCTCCAGGCGCCATCGCCGCCATCTTATACTGTCAGGACTGTGGGCGCCTCCCTGACTTGCTCTGACAGGCCGCAGCCGCAATTCCCCCTCAGCAGCGACGGGCACTGCGCTCCTCCACAGCCCTGGCCTGGCTACGTCCCACCTCCCCACCCGGAGACCGGGAGTAGACTCTGAGGCAGGAGGTCCGGATGCAGCAGCACCCGCTGCCTCAGCCACTGCTGCACCAGCAGCCGGACTCTGCAGGCGTCTTCCTGGTCTTCAGTATCGCGAGAAAGGGTGCGTGTCCTGCCCCCTCTCCCCGCCCCAGCCCCGCCTCAGCCCCGCCCGTTCTCAACGCCACAGAGCGAAGATTGAAAGGCCCGCTCCCCGCTCAAAGGCAAAACTCCGCCCACACTCCTGTTTGATTGGCCAGAGGAGGAAGGAGGGGCTGGAGTTACCAAGGACCGTCCCTGGCATTATCGCGAGAGCAATACCCGGGCAGGTAGGTTTCGGGGGCGTTCCGTGGTTGAGGGGCAGTTATGACGGTGGCTTAGGAACATTCTCTTGACTGTCCTTTCAGTGGGCAGAGGAGAACTCTGCGGAAGAGCTGGCTCCTGCTTTTGCGCGGAGGAGTCCGCATTCCCGAGATTACGCCTGACCCGGATAAGTGCCGGGTAAGCCCGGGGACCAGAGTGCCTAGGTGCGGTGGCACCAAAACTGGCCTCACGCCCGCGGACGCGCTGCTTCCGTAATACTTTTCAGTTTTTTGCTGTTGACGCTTGTTGCCGGTTGGTGACAATGTCTTCGCACGTGTAGCAGGTGCCCAGGGTGGTGGTTAGAATTTGACATCCTTTCTCTTCCTTTCCCAGCCAAGTGACTGCCCGCTCTGGAGGCCTGGCCACAGCACCGGCTGCTGGAACTTATGGAAGACCGCCTTGGAGCCTCCCAGTTAGTGCCATAAAAGGGCGGGTGGGGTGGGGTGTATGGGGTGGGGTGGGAGGTGGAGAACGTAACAGGACTGTAGAACTCTGGATTTTGGATTTTGTTGGATCTGTGGATAAATATCCTTGAAGCATCGGTTTGTATAACGAGCTCTGAAAGCCTCAATGAGCATGTAGGATTTAAAACAAATGCTGATGCATAGGAGCACATGCACCCCAATGTTCATAGCGACTCTTTCTACAATAGCCAAATCATGGAAAATCATGGAAAGAGCCTAAATGTCCATCACCTGATGAATGGATAAAGAAGATGTGGTATAGATACACAATGGAGTACTATATGGCAAGGAGAAAGAATGAAATCTGGCCATTTGTAGGAAAGTGGATGGACCTCAAGGTAGTCATGCTAAGTGAAATAAGTCAGGCAGAGAGGGACAGATACCATATGTTTGCACTCATAGGTCTAACAGGAGAAACCTAACAGAGGACCATAGGGAGGGGAAGGGGGAAAGAGAGTTGGGGAGAGAGAGGGACGCAAATCATGAGAGACTACTGAATACTGAAAACAAATTGCGGGCTGAAGGGGGAAGGAGAGGGGGTAAGGGGGTGATGGTCATGGAGGGGGGGCACTTATGGGGAGAAGCACTGGATGTTATATGGAAACCAATTTGACAATAAACTA
>PISW01015902.1:0-15148 GCA_004023785.1 Mungos mungo
GACTGGACCATATGCTTTTTATCCTTTATTTTGTTAATGTGATGTGTCACATTGATGGATTTGCGAATATTGAACCAGCCCTGTAACCCAGGAATGAATCCCACTTGATCATGATGGATCATGCTTTTTATGTGCTCTTGAATTCGATTTGCTAGTATCTTGTTGAGTATTTTGGCATCTGTATTCATTAAGGATTTTGGTCTGTAGTTCTCTTTTTTGGCTGGGTCTCTGGTTTGGGTATCAAGGTGATGCTGGCTTCGTCGAATAAGTTTGGAAGTTTTCCTTCTATTTCTATTTTTTGGAATAGTTTGAGAAGAATGGGTATTAGCTCTGCTTTAAATGTCTGGTAGAATTCCCCTGGGAAGCCATCTGGCCCTGGGCTCTTATTCATTGGGAGATTTTTGATAATGGATTTGATTTCTTCACTGGTTATTGGTCTATTCATGCTTTCTATCTCTTCCTGTTTGAATTTTGGCAGTGCATGTGCATGTAGGAATTTGTCCAGTTCTTCTAGGTTGTCCAGTTTGTTGACATATAATTTTTCTTGGTAATCTCTGATGATTGCTTGTATTTCTAAGGGATTGGTTGTAATAGATCCTTTTTCATTCATGATTTTGTCTATCTGGGTGCGCTCTCTTTTTTTTCTGAGGAGCCTGGCTAGAGGTTTATCAATTTTGTTTATTTTTTCAAAGAACCAACTCTTGGTTTCATTGATCTGCTCGACTGTTTCTTTGGATTCTATATTGTTTATTTCTGCCCTGATCTTTATTATTTGTTTTCTTCTGCTGGGTTTGGGGTGCTCTTGCTGCTTCCCCTCTAGTTCCAGTAGGTGTTCTGTTATATTTTAAATTTGTGCTTTTTCTAGTTTGTTGAAATTGGCCTGGATTTCAGTATACTTTCCTCTTAGGACTGCCTTTGCTGCATCCCAGAGATATTGGATTGTTGTATTTTTGTTTTCATTAGTTTCCATATATCTTTTAATGTCTTCTCTAATTCCCTGATTAACCCAATCATTCTTTAGTAGGGTGGTTTTTAACCTCCACATTTTTGGAGGTTTTCCGGACTTTGTCCTGTGGTTAATTTCAAGTTTCATAGCATTGTGATCTGAAAGTGTGCATGGTATGATGTCTCTTCGTTTATACTTATGGAGGGCTGCTTTATGCCCCAGTATGTGATCTATCTTGGAGAATGTGCCATGTGCACTCGAGAAGAAGGTGATTTTCCTAACTTCAGGATGCAGAGTTCTAAATATATCTATCAATTCCATCTGTTCCAATATGTCGTTTGCAGGGGACCAGCCCACGCACCCCAGTCTAAGGGTCTCTGTGTAGGGGTTTGGTGTCGGCACCATATCTATAGGAAAGAAGACAGACAGTGTGAATGGTTGTAATACCACACTTTACTAAGAAAGTCAGTGTCTTATAAACCATAGGTGATTACATTTTTTCTTTAATGATTACCTAGTTTATGGTCCTTGTAAGAGTAAAAACATGTTTTGGGAAGGATCATTTTTTATCACGGAAGAGAGAACAGTCGTGAGAACAGAAGTATAAAAACAGGAATGAGGGAATCTGTCTCTCAAAGAATTTTCTTTATTCAAGGCCCTTTAGCAGTTATGTCTGGGCAAGATGCTTATTATCCCAATAGTTAATTTTAGACAGAGGATTGTGTTTGCCCCCAACAGCAGGCAATGAGCTGGGAAAAAATAATGTAAGGGAAAGCTGGTGTCACTGACTGACCCAAGTTGATTCAAAACTTAAAGGTATATGCGTTTTTGCTTTTGCAAAGCAACGAGAAAATCATAGACAGGTTAAACAGAAGCCATATGTGCAGCCTAGGAGGCCAAATGTTGTTTCACAGTCTTTCGACTTGTTCCCAACTTCCCAAATAGTCCTCCTGCGCCCCGGAGGCATAGCCATCAACGGTCGCTATGCGGGAGGTTTTTTGGCGTACTGAGCCCCAACATATCCTCCTTTTTTACTTAAGAACTCAGTAGCTTTAAATTCTAATCGAAGGTGGGAAACACTAGATTTGAGGCACCGGTAAATGCAAGGCAAAAGAAATATCAGAGATTTGTTTATTCAGAGTGCTTAAATTAAAGCTTAGGTCAAAGTGATTTCAAATCCCCAAAATATGTTGATGTACCTTGTACCAAGAATGTTCATTTACCTGCAGGGGAGTTACACAAATCCATTTGTAGTCTGAATGGCATCTTAAAGATAATTAAATTTTTAGAGTTAATAGCTCTCGACCAATAGACATAACTGCTTTTTTTAGGGCATCAACCTTATCATTAAGTTTTTTTATCAATAATTTCTTAAGTAGTAAAATCCAATGTTATATTTTTAGACATGTTGTGATCAAAAGAGGCTGTAGGTACTTTTTTTTAATTAAAGCAACAGTAGATACAGTGAGCTTTTTAATTTGCCCCCAAGTAAGGAGGGGACTATTTCTGGTGTTAAAATGACAGATGGATATCATTTTCCCATTTGCAGGAACATAGGCAGAGTCTTTTTATCTTCTGCCTCAGGTTGTAGATTATCATCTCTGATGTCTTTTGATGGCGAGTCCGGTAAGGGTGTGGAGACATGTCATATCAGGTGATCTGGCACCCAGATGGGTGAATTGCTTTCCTGTGGGAAAATACAAGCAAAACCTCGACCTGCGGTTAGTAAAACATCAGGGCTTTTCCAAGTTCCTGAGAGCACATCTTTCCATTTCACTAGGGGCTTTATAGTTAATTTGTTCTCCCAATGCTTAAGCATTAGGAATCCTCCGAAATTATCTGGAGTCAGGTGATTTAATACAAACATACAATGAGCTCAGATCTGATAAGGTGAGGCATACTTAAAATCTGAATTTTGAAGTCTATTGGTTTTTTTTTTAATTTGATTAGTTCTTTCAATAATGGCCTGGCCTTGGGGATTATAAGGAATCCCAGTTGAATACTGAATGTGAAACTGTTCACAGAAATTTTTAAAACTTTTTGATGTATATGCTGACCCATTATCAGTCTTAATTTTGAAAGGCATTCCTAATGCAGAGAAGCATTGAAATAAATGTTGTTGAACATCCTTAAAAGCCTCTCCAGTTCAGGCAGATGTAAAAAGCACATGAGAATAAGTATGCACCGTGACATGGACAAAGGACAATTTTCCAAAAGAATTAACATGAGTTACATCCATCTGCCATAAAGCATTAGGTTTTAAGCCTCTGGGATTAATGCCCACATGTGAGACCCCTGAATTCGTAGGTGGGCAGGAAGAACAGTTTTTAACTAATTGTCGAGCCTGTTCTTGAGTGATCTTAAATTGTAGCCTCAGAGCTTTAGAGCCTTGATGATCAATCTTATGAGATTCCTGGGCTTCATGCACAGGATCTATAGTTAAACAAACGACTTTAGTGTGAAAGTCAGCTAAAGCATTTCCCTCAGAGAGGGAGCCAGGCAATCTAGAATGAGCTCTAATGTGTCCTATGTAAAAAGGCTCTGGGCATTGCCATGCTTTAACCTGTAATTTTAAAAGTAAACTTGAAATTCCTGTTTTGTAAACAGGA
Organism: Mungos mungo; assembly: GCA_004023785.1. Classification (NCBI taxonomy): domain Eukaryota; kingdom Metazoa; phylum Chordata; class Mammalia; order Carnivora; family Herpestidae; genus Mungos; species Mungos mungo. Next base: position 3,556 of record PISW01015902.1, read on the forward strand.
AGTGTTGCAGTTTCAATTGTTGGAAAGAGTCCAACCACGTATTTAGAGTCTGAAAATTGATTAAACCTCTTTAGAGTTTCTTGAACCAATCTGATAACAGCATCAAGTTCAGCTCTCTGGGCTGAAGTTTCCCTAGTTTGATAAGAAATAATTTTAGATTCAGACGGGGGAGCAGAAGATCATTAGTGTAACCCAGGAGTGGGAAGTTTTTCAGGAGGCATTGTAAGGGGGTATGGCACCCTTGCCTCTCACATGTTAAAGAGTGCCAAAGTGTGAAGGATATTTGCACAATAACGTTTTAACTCAAGTGATTTAACCTCTGAGGACATGGATCAGCTGCAAGGGTTGTAAGGGCACGAGAGCTTTGCTCAATCACATTCTCCTTACTAGCTCCTTGCTGCTGCTTCCCACGTTTCCCCCTATTGTTTTTAACTGTACAAGATGCATTTTGGCATTAGTCAATGTTCTTGCCCAAATGTGTGCACGAAAACAAGGTGGCAAATTTGGGAGAAAAGGTAGTGGAAGCACAGTCATCATCTTGGGAGTCCATTTTTTTTTCAGTGTACCTGTAGAGGGCCAGGCTGACTGACATGTAGAATTAGCATTTTTAAAAGCCAATTGCTTAAATAACATGGTGCCAGCAGAAGGCAGAAAAAGAGAATTTCCAGTTTAAAAAAATTTTTTGAGAGGCATTTAGAACTAGAGTAACATTTACAGTAGTGTGTTTCCATGTTTTAAATTCTTGTTTAGTTTGAATGTAGTTTTTAGTTCTGAAAATTTCTACCTATTTTGATATTAGCCTTAAAGATGTCAAATACCGACGTCTTCCCTGACTCCCTGCTCCTGGAGTCACGGAACCTCGCTCGGGAATTGCAGATCCCAATAAAGGCTTTCTTGGCTCCAAAAAAAAAAAAAAAAAAAAAAAAAAAGATGTCAAATACCTGTATTTGTCCAAAAAGTCCTTTTTGTAAATCTCTCTCAAGAAACACGTCTTGTGACGAATTTTAGAAATGGACACTGTTAAAGATTTGAGAGTTCATTACATTGCCTTATTAAGAATGAATCAACCATCCAGGAAATTTTAGTCTTTTTGAACATAGAGAAAAGTAGAATTTTAACCTTATACCAATGTACCTTTAAATTTTTATTCATTTTAATTTCAGTCTATCCTGAGCATATATAAAAATCCTTTTTTAATGATTCCCCTTCATGAACCTTTTTACAACTTTTCTTTGCCTTTAAACTTTGTCCCAACCACCTGCTTCTGGGTTGGGGTTTCGTACGTAGCAGAGCAGCTCCCTTGCTGCGATCTATTGAAAGTCAGCCCTCGACACAAGGGTTTGTAAGATTAAAAAATAAATAAATAAAATAAAATAAAATAAACTTTGTCCCAAAGTTATTTCTCTCCAAACAATCAGCCTCATTTAGGACAAAATTACTTTTTTTTTTACCCTTAACAAAAATGTATTTTTATTTCTTATATCCTTTTTATATATATCTCTCACTTTCCTACATACAGGGTTGTTTTTCCGATTTTCAACAGTCCTAAGTACACCTGGCAGAATCTCAACTTCTAGGAAACCTCAGTCTTTAATTGAGGACTTAATAACCAATTGAAAGGTGTTTACATCAGAACCCCTTTTTCTTTTTAGATGGTAAATTTATTAAAGACCAAGGCTCATTATAATTAATTCTTGTAAGCATGGCTCCTTGTAAAGCCTCATTAACTTTGGATAAGGATTCCAAGGCCAAAGGAGTTAACTCTTGTTTAGAATTTGGATGGGAGTCTCCATGCAAGATTTTAAACAGAGGAATAAGATCTTTAGTACACAGCTTTAAAAGAGGCTGAATCCAATTAATATTTCCCAATAGTTTTTGAAAATCATTTAAAGTACATAAATGCTCTGACTTTAATTGTAAAGGCTGTAAAGTCACAGTTTGATTTTCAGTTTTTCTTCCCAAATAGGAGTAGGGTGGATCAATCTGAATTTTTTCAGCAGCTACTTTTAAACCATGAACAGATAAAGTTTGGATCAATTTATCCAAAACGTCATGAAGATGGGCTTTGTCCTGATGTGCTAAAAGAATATCATCCATATAATGAATCAAATAGAATTCTGGATATTTATTTCTGATTTTACTCAAAGCCCTGTCAACATATTTTTGACACAAAGTAGGAGAATTTTTTGTCCCTTGGGGAAGAACTTTCCACTGAAATCTCTGAAAGGGCCTTTTTAGATTCCTAGACGGCAGGCTAAAGGCAAAATGTTTGCAATCATCAGGATGTAAAAGTATGGTGAAAAAACAATCCTGAAGATCTGTAACTATAATATTGTCTCCCTTTGGGAATTGCTACAGGGGAAGGGAGGATGAAAATTAGGTGGATCTTCTCCTTCTTTCTCTGCTGCATACTTAGCTTCTTCCTCTCCTGAATCTGTCTGATTGCCATTAATATCCTCCCATTTAGAATCTTTATCATCCTGTGCTGCCATTACCAAGGGAGTAGGAGTCTGACCTCTAAGGGAAAGTGGAGTAGTCTCTGTGGCTATATTATTAGATGACAGTTTATTTCCTCTATGGTCAGGTTCTAAAACATCTCTAATCAAATTCCACAGAGAAAAAGCATCTACAGGAACATTTTCTGGTCCATGTAGAGGATAATGCAAGTGTAACTTCCCCAACTTTGTTCCAAGTTTGCAAGTTAACAGTGCCCTTTTCTGGAAACCAAGGACATTGATCCTGAACAAAGTGTAAAAATCTTGCCATTTGGTTATGAGTCACCTTAATCCCTCTCTGATTAAGGAGGTGCAAAAGTATCTCAGTAAAAAGTTTTCTCTCTTTAGAAGCCATGTTATGCATCCCTTATTTCTTATGTTACAGTGTCGCAAAGACAGACAAAGGGTAGGGGTACCCCCTCTGATGAGGAGACCAATCAGATGCCTGTCTGGCCATGTCCCGAAGAAACTTCGGTGAAGCTTAGCTGTAGTGGACTCAGTGTTGTGACTTACGATCGGAAACTATTCCGATGCCACCATAGACCATATGCTATTCATCACAGTATCGCAGACCAGGCCCACACGGACTTTGTAGGCTTTTGGGGACCTTAAGGGTGCCCACCCATGGAGCCACAAACTCGAACTCGGCAGGCAAACCAGACCGAGCCGCACATTCACTCTCACATACACACCAGAGGTTATTACATTCCCTCCCACAGAGGTTTTACAGACAAGACTGAGACATTTAGAGAAAAACTTAACTGGGCCATAACTACAGATTACTCACCCTCCTTGTTCTCTATCTGATGCATAGAGGGGCCCGCAGTGCCCTGGGTGAGCTCCTAACCAACCCAAAACAAGTAGAACTATTTCAGAGAATATTCCACTTACATTACCTTTGAAATGCCTTCTATTCAGGTCCCTGTTCAGGCGCCACTCGGTGCGAGGGACCAGCCCACACACCCCAGGCTAAGGGTCTCTGAGTAGGGGGTTGGTGCGGTGCAATATCTATAAGAAAGAAGACAGACACGTGAATGGTGGTAGAGCCACACTTTACTAAGAAAGTCAGTGTCTTTTATGCCATAGGGGATTACACATTTTTTTTCTTTAATGATTACATAGTTTATGGTCCTTGACAAAGTAAAAACATGTTCTGGGAAGGATCGTTTTTCATCATAGAAGAGAGAACAGCCGTGAGAACAGAAGTAAAAACACAGGAACGAGGGAATCTGTCTCTCAAAGAATTTTCTTTTCTTCAAGGCCCTTTAGCAGTTATGTCTGGGCAAGACGCTTATTATCCCAAAAGTTAATTTTAGACAGAGGATTGTGTTTGCCCCCAACAGCAGGCAATGAGCTGGGAAAAAATAATGTAAGGGAAAGCTGGTGTCACTAACTGACCCAAGTTGATTCAAAACTTAAAAGTATATGCCTATTTGCTTTTGCAAAGCAACGAGAAAGTCATAGGTAGGTTAAACAGAGGCCACATGTGCAGCCCAGGAGGCCAAATGTTGTTTCACAGTCTTTTGACTTGTTCCCCAACTTCCCAAATAGTCCTCCTGCGCCCCGGAGGCATAGCCATCAACAGTCGCTATGCGGAAGGTTTTTTTGGCCAACAGCCATTCAGGTCCATTGTTTCTTTGGTGATTTTCTGTCTGTTTGATCTATCCATTGCTGTCAGTGGAGTATTAAAGTCCCCTGCAATTAGCACATTCTTATCAATAAGATTGTTTCTGTCTGTGATTAATTGTTTTATGTATTTGGGCGCTCCCGAATTTGGCGCATAGACATTTATAATTGTTAGCTCTTCCTGATGGAGAGACCCTGTAATTATTATATAATGTCCTTCTTCATCTCTTGTTACTACCTTTACTTTAAAGTCCAGTTTGTCTGATATAAGTATGGCTACTCTGGCTTTCTTTTGGCTTCCAACCTCATGATAGATAATTCTCCATCCCTTTACTTTCAACCTGAAGGTATCTTCAGGTCGAAAATGAGTCTCTTGTAGACAGCAAATATATGGGTTTTGATTTTTTTATCCATTCTGCTACCCTGTGTCGTTTGGTTGGAGCATTCAGTCCATGTACATTCAGTGTTATTATTGAAAAATGTGGGTATAGTCATTGTGTTCATGTTTATAGTGGTGTCTCTGGCAGCTTGTATTCTTTGGAACATTTCCCTCATAGAGTCCCTCTTAGGATTTCTTGTAGGGCTGGTTTGGTGGTCATGAATTCTCTCAATTTTTGTTAATTTGGGAACACTTTGATCTCTCCTCTTTTGAATGACAGGCTTGCTGGATAAAGAATTCTTGGCTGCATGTTTTTTCTGTTCATCACATTGAAGATTTCCTGCCATTCCTCCCTGGCCTGCCAAGTTTCATTAGATAGGTCTGTAACCACTCTGATAGGTTTCCCTTTGTATGTGAGGGCCCTTTTTCTCCCTAGCTGCTTTCAGAATTCTCTCTTTATCTTTATATTTTGCCAGTTTCACTATGATACGTCGTATCAAAGGTTGATTCAACTTGCGTCTTAAGGGGGTTCTTTGTGCTTCTTGAATTTGAATGTCTATTTCTTTTCCTAGATTTGGGAAATTCTCAGTTATAATTTGGTCTAGTATCCATTCAGGACCTTTCTGTTTTCCTCTTCAGGAATTCCTATGATACAGATGTTGTTCCGTTTGATTGTATTACTCAGGTCTCGAATTCTCCTTTCCTGTTCCTGGATCAGTTTCTCTCTCTTTTTTTCAGCTTCCTCTTTGGTATAACTATATCTTCTAATTCACATATTCTTGTCTCTGCCTCGTCAATCCTTGAGGTGGCTGCCCCCGTTTTATTAAACACCTCATTTATAGCCTTTTAAAACTCGTCACCCATATTTTCAAAGTTCCTAGTCATTGTCTCAGTTGCTTCTTTGATGCTTTTTTTAACCCCAGCGATTAATTTTATGACAAGTTTTTTAAATTCTTGTTCCAGTATGTTGTCTAGATCTGCCTTGAGCAGTTCTGTGGCTGTGACTTCTTCTTGGAGGTTCTTCAGGGGAGAGTTCCTTCGTTTTGTCATTTTTGCTACTTTCTGTCTCTGGTTGGCTTTAAAAAGCCCGTTGTGCACTGTGCACCTGTTACTATTGTTCTGTTAAAGGAGGCTTATTGACTGTCCAGGGCCTGTCGTTTCAGGAAATATTCTTTTAATGGTGTCTCTCAGTTTCTCTTGTTGTGCATTTGAATATTTTATTCCCTACTCAGCGATTTTTGGGACTCACCATCATGCACACTTTGTCTTGTTTCTTGGTGTAGCCCTAAGAAGGAAAACACACAGACAGACACAGAAGGAACAGAAGCACACAAATGCACAGACAAATCAAAGAAACAAATTAAAAGGGGGAGAGGAAAGAAAGAAAATTGAGAGGAAAGAAATGAAAAGAAGAGAAGAAAAAAAAATAAAGGGGGTCAGAGGCAACGAAGGACAATGGGCAGTCTAAAAGTGTATGACCAGTTGAGGGGAGAGAGAAGGATGAGATACGGGAGAATATATCTGGATTGCAAGAAAGAAAAAAAAAGAGGGAGAAAGAAGAAAGGAAAATAAGGAGTAAAATTTTTTAAAAATTTTTAATAAAAAAGGTAATAATAATAAAAAATGAGTACAAAAGAAAAAAGAAGAAAAAAAGGGGGAAAAAAAGCAGCTCCCCCTTGCGGATAGGCATGGTTTGGTGTAGTATGTCTAGGGGGCTGCTCTCAGAGGCTCCGCCTTGGTGGCTGCAGAGAGTGGAATGGCGGCACGCCAAGCTCCGCTGGAACTACACATTGTAGGCCACTCCTTGTGCCGCAGCTGAGCCAAGTTCTATTTTCCAGGCCCACCTCGGTTCAAAGTCCTAGTCCATGCACTTTTATGCTACCACAGATGAGATGTACTTGCTTTGGCAGCTGGCTTCTTAGGGGGAGGGATCAGTTTCTCTTGGCTCAGGCAGGGATTTGTGCTGCCCCTGCCTGAGGCGAAGTGCGCAGCAGGAGGTGTAGTGCACGCCCTCACAGACACTGGGGACTCCCAACCCCCAGCAGGCATAGCGATTGTGTAGGGGGAGGGATCAGTTTCTCTAGGCACCAGCTAGGGTTCGCCCTGCTGCTGCCCAAGGGGCTGGGCGCTGCCAGAAATGAGTTGCAAGCTCCTGCAGCTGAAGCGTGAGCCCCATCCTTCACCGCCACCAACTCCCTGCCGGGATCGCATAGGGGTGGGGGCTATTTTTTCCCTGTTGGCACCCAGGATTCAGGATTCGCGTGGCCAATGCTGGATGTGAGATGCGCTGTGGAAATGAGGTGCATGCTCCCACTCCCACAGCCGAGGTCGAAGTGAGTGCCCCTGGCGCTGCCACTGCGGCAGCCGACTCCCCCCCCCCGGGGATGGCAAAGGGCTGGAAGCTGTTCTTTCCCTTGTGCCACTCAGGTTCGGGATTTGGGCTACCCAGCAGTTATATATGGAGTGAGAGTTTCCCTCTCTGAGCGTGGTTAAATGCTCTTTATCTCTTCCCCAGAGACAGTACTATGAGCGTGTTCAGTCTCTCTGTCTCTTCCCTTTGTCTCTCGGGCTCCGCGCGCTTGCTCCCTGTTGGGCTACGGCTCCCGCCTCCCCTGCCCATCTCGGGCTGGCCCGTTTTCCAATCTCCCCAGTTCGCACTCACTCACTCAGGTATCCTTCAGGTTCTCTTTCTTCTGGAGTCCGTATTTTCTCCTTCCGCTCTTGCAGATGAGAGTAATGTCCTTCTCAGTTCGATAGATGGGGCAGACGAAGTTTACAGAGCTCCCTTCCTCTCCGCCATCTTGGCTCTGCCCTCCCTCTGCCCAGTTTCTAAATCCTTGCCCAGGCACCCAATATTGCCACCACAGTTAGGATCTCCTGCAGGTGGGCGGTTTTCTGGTCGGGATCGAATAGGGAGATTATTAAGTCAGTTTTTTTTTCCCCTGCCTTAAGGGAGAGCAAGCCCCTTAGGGGAAGGATTTCTTTCTCCACACCTAGGCTCTTAGTCCGGGTGAGGTCTCTCCTCTCCGGAGATTACGCTGTGAGTGATTCAGTCTCTACTTCTCTTCCCTTGGTCTCTCTGCTGCTTTGCCCTGCGGTGTCATGTGAGGCTGCAAAGGTCTGTGTGCCTCTGGATACCCAGCCGCCCTATGTGCAGGGCTTCCGGCAGATCTCTGCGCCTCTGGTCTCATGGCTGCCCTGCCCACGCGGCTGTCAGCAGAGCTGAGTGCCTATGGACACGCGTGTTTCTGTGGGCCCAGCACTAAGCCTCTGGGCGCTTTGTCTCCAGGTCAGGCGCTCCCTCTCCTAAAGTCTCCGGTCCCACATCGCACTCACCCACTCAGGCAACCATGAGACTGCTGTCGATAAGGGTCCATGCACACACCTCCGTTCTTGGAGACCAGAAAGCTGTGACTTTTTAATTCTTCTCAGTTTGATAATTGCGGGCTCCTTACTTCTCCGCCATCTTGCTGCTCCCACTAGTGGATGATTTTCAAACAAAGATGCAAAGAGAAATGTTTCCTGAACCACCTAATGAAAGTGATTATTTAAAATGCACACTTTTCTAGAAAACTTTAAGGCTTTGGAGATACTATTTTGAGTAATACAACTGTATTTTTAACATTTAGGTTCAAGTACTTATTTGTGAGTTTTTTCCTTGGTTATCAATCTGAATATTTGCACCTGTTGGCAATCATTTATAGATTCATGAACCACATGAAGCATCATTTGGAACTTGAAAAGCAGAACATCGAGAGCTGGGAAAACCACACCACCTGCCAGCACTGCTACCGTCAGTACCCAACACCATTCCAGTTGCAGTGTCATATTGAGAGTACGCACACTCCACATGAGTTTTCTAGTAAGTCGCCATTTTGCTGAAGTCATGAACATCCATGATTTTGGTCATCTAAGCTATGAGAAGTCCTTACAATTTCTGATAAGAAACATAAGAATAAAAAATAGACTTTAGATTGGATGGCAGTTAAAAAACAAGTTTTAACTTGTATAAACTTTTCGATAGAATTACTTTCTGAAACTGAGGTCCGTCTTGTAAATAGAAACTTCATTTACATAATTCATGCATTGTATATAGGGGACTAAGTTAGAAAATTCCAATGCCCTGGTTTGCAATTATGGAATCCATGGCCTTGATTACACCCTAATAAGAAAAGTAACTGCGATGATAGTTAAAAATCATGGAATCTGGAGTTAGCGAGGATTTAAATTCCAGTTCTGCATCTTAATATAGCTCTTAAGGCCTCTGGTGAGTTATCTAATCTTTCTGTGCCTCAGGTTCCTCATCTGGAAAATGGGGATAAAAATAGCAGTCCCTCTCTCAGTGATGGCATATAAGTAAAGTCCACAGAACACCGTTACAAAGTTAACAACTCTAAAACTGTTGGAACCACCATCACTATTATTATTACTGTTATTACTTATTGCTGTTGTTATGGATATACAAAATGAATCTTTTATTTATATACATCCTTAAAATGGTATAATATGTTTTTTCCACTTTCAGCTATTTGCAAAATCTGTGAATTATCATTTGAAACTGAACATGCTCTTTTGCAACATATGAAGGATACTCATAAACCTGGTGAAATGCCATATATTTGCCAGGTACACATTTTATCATGTACTTAGATGTTTGTTTTACTCTCCTGTGCCACAAAATCGTATCCTATTGATTTCTTTAACTGAATAAAACGAGTTACTAAAATTGAAGACTCTCTTCAATAGTGGAAACTCCCTTGATGTAACTCCTATACATGGGCAATTGTGGCTTTGACTTCGTAGGCCATAGTTTACTGACCCCTGTGCTAGACAAACAAAATGCCCTGCTGCAGAAAGACAATGTATGGATTTTCTTACTATGTAGAGAAGAATATAGACATGACAGAGAAATAAGAAATGCTGTTAGTTATGGGGATCGCAACTCAATGCTTTGAAACCAGTATTTTTCCAGAATTTGAAATGTTTCCCAAGCAGATAGCAAGATACGATAAATTTCCTCTGTCATAGCCTGGGTGCTATTTAAAATCCAAAGAAGAGAATATTTTATATAGCAGGAAAAACTTTTTAGGACCAGTGGTGTCAAAATTTGAAAGTTCAAGCAAGATGGGGGGGGAAGTAAGTCTGAAAAAAAAGAAGAAAAACTGGTTATATTTAGGAATATATCCCTAAATGTTGAATAATAATTTTTCTGTTTCGAAGACTATACTTATTTTCAGTAATATAATTCTCGGTTGTATAGGCAACAGAGCTGAATTAGCATTACATAATATTCTTCTAAATAAATGACTCATTGCTACTTTGATATAATTGCATGCCCATTAAAAATTTTCAAGTTAAACTAAACTTTCTTTATATTTCTAGGTTTGCCAGTTTAGATCTTCAACATTTTCTGATGTAGAGAATCATTTTAGAGCATCCCATGAAAACACTAAGAACTTGCTGTGTCCGTTTTGCCTCAAAGTTAGTAGAATGGCAACTCCCTACATGAATCATTACATGAAGCATCAGGTGAGATTTAGCAGTTATTTGTTCGTTTTGTCTTAGTAAAAAGGCATGTGTATACACACACCTTAGAGCCTTAGTTATATTTTTCTAAAAGGAAAGTTAAGTGGTTCCAGGTGACACAATTAACTTACAATTTATGCTGAATTACTTGTGAATTTTCCACTCCTTATATTTGTCCACTTCCTGTTGGTAGTGAGGCTTTTGAATAGGGAGAGTTCTGAGGTAGAAATAGGAGTCCTAGAGCAAAGGGAAGAGGAAAGATGAAGGAAATATTGTAGTTGAATATTTCAGAGGTCTACAAGTGGTGAAAACAGGAATGATTTTGAAAGTAGTGGATCAAGAGCAGGGAAAAGGGTATGTTTGAACTGAGGAAGATAAGCTTAAGGACTCCATTTTATTTTTTTCTCCTTCTCTTCAAACTTCATTTCTACTTTCTGGCTCACTATTTATTATGAAAAGACATGTGGTTGCCGTTAGCAACCCAGAATGGTCTTTTCTAGCAGCTAGTGACAAAGGAAATAGCCATGACACTTATTTCTAGATATGTGAACTCTTCCAGAGGACTATATTTAGATTAGAACTTGTTTCCTGGATGACTTGGCCAATTTAGCTGTGTCATTTTGGGGATACCAGTGTTAGTGCTTGTGCCTTTCCCTTGAATTCTGTTCATTCTTGCTGGGTCTTTTCCTGACACAATTAGACCATCCTTTATTTAGGCTGAAAACTTTGACAAGACAGTAAGCCGCCTCTTTTTTTTTTTTTTTAATATTTGATCTATTTTTGAGAGTGGGGGGAGGAGCACAGAGAGAGAGAGAGAGAGAGAGAGAGAGAGAGAGAGAGAGAGAGAGAGAGAGAGAGAGAATCCCAAGCAGGCTCTGTCAGCTGTCAGCACAGAGCCCAACACCAGTTTTAAACTCACAAACCACACGAGATCATGACCTGAGCCAAATTAAGAGTCAGATACATAACCGACTGGGCCACCCAGGTGCTCCTAAACAGTGAGCCTATCTTTGAGTGTTTGAAAGAGCAGTGGTACTGTCGGAGTCCCTCACCCGCCGGCGGGAAGGAAGGACGCGACACCGGGATTCGTTGCAGACGTGGGCTTTATTTCTTCTCCTCTTCTTCTCCCTCCCCCTCCTCCTTATCTCCTCCACTAAGTGGGAGGGCATAACCGTGGCGTGGCGCTCTTTAATTGGCTCACGGGTGCTTAGCTAGCAGGCAACGTCAGGCAGGCCAGAGCCGCCCCGCCCCGCGGTCTTGGGGAGATGGCTCACATGAGTCGGGGAGCTTGGCGCCGATCCAGGCGCCATCTTATTCTCGCACACGCGGGCTCCCACATGGTACTTTGACAAAATTAGAAGTCCATGAGTTTACTGAATGCAATTACATGATATATATAGAAGTTCTGTCTCCTCACTCATCAGCTCATTCATTACATTGTCTTATTATTGATTGTATTGATTGCACTGACTTGGCCAATTTACTCAGCACTAGTTTTCTCAGCGTTGTTTTCCACTTCAGTCATTAGATGACCATGAAATCAACTTGTACTTGTTAATTGAAAAAA